>PNEQ01013961.1:20670-42066 GCA_003012365.1 Medauroidea extradentata | reverse complement strand
AATTTTAAGGGAGTAATGAGACTTTGAACATAAAAATTTATAATCGTATTTCCCTAAAATATCATAATCAAAATGACATGAAATAACAATATAATCAGCATTTCTTAATGCTGTTAGGACCTCCAAACCACCAGAAAATACAACTTGATACCTTCCACCCTTATAAATATAATTGGGGTGGCTACCCTATAACTGCATACAACTATTTTACCATCAGTAGTTTTGAACATTTAAAGATGGTTTATTAAGAAATGAGACCAGTGTAGCAAAAAAGGTCCTCTTGTTGCTGTCTAGGACGTACCGTTTATGCTCAAAACACATCTGAATATTCGCGCAGACATACAGAGCCTAGAGCATAGGCAGTCCTGCGAACATCCATGTGATGTGTGCAGCGTACAGACAATGATTGTTAGAGTATTGTCTTCACAAGTCGTTTATTTTTCCTTATTTTGGGTATGTATGTACCTTTTCAAAGTTCGAACATAAAATGCCTACTTATTCGTTAATATTATGTTCAGACACAATGTGTTCTCTGTGCGTTGTACTTATTATTTACTCAGGAATCACCTCCCCCGATAATAATGTCTGTTGAATTCAGAACCACTCTATATATTTATTTATTTCAATTTCACCATTTATTATTAAATCATATTATTTAGCGGCTGGAAACGAGGAAAATAGACGTTTTGTGTTCCTAATTGAATTTGAATATCTTGGTGCAGAATCTTTTGAAGGGCACAGGCATCATTATGGCCGATATTACGCTCCAGAAGGACGGGATCACCACTGAATGTTTCATAGTGGCGAGTTGTCAGTGAGAAGACTACACGCCTGTATAGTGACTAGAGTCTAGAGACTAGAGTGAGGTGTGATGCGCATACTGTGTCGTTCCTACCACGTCCGCACATCCAGGCCTCGAACGCCCAAAATACTTTCACACAGGCGGCTACCTCAAGGTCGACAATAGCCCGTAACATTTTTAATAACCATGGATCAAAATCCGTCTTTTCTCATTTAAGTAATCCTATGGTTCAGTTTTGCCACATGTTTCTGACTCACGTTGCAGGCCTGTAAGTTGTTACGTTGGTATCGACAGTGCTTTGTTAAGGTGGCGGCCTAGGTTGACGTGTTTGCGAGTTCCAGGTTTGGAAGCGCTAAGGACGACACACCACGTGCATCATGCCTCACACTAGCCTCTAGGCGCAAGTCAGTTAACTGGCGTGCATTCTTATCGCCGAATATTCGTCATTTTATAAATCGTAATATTAAAGATAAGAGAGTGTCACATTTATCTTTTAAAAGATTCTGGCCACGATTTTCATAGCTAAAATGACGTCGAAAACACCGATTTTCGACATTTTTGGTTGCTAGAAAATATACTTTAATGATTAGTGCTGAACCTGAAATTGGTATACACACGTGTAACATTCGTGATTGCTATTTCTACGTAGATATCAGTCCTGCGCGATGAACAGTTTTCGAATAATATTGTGACGGTCGAAGGTCTGCAAACCGCTCGGCGACCAAGTGCAGGAGGCTATAAGTGGTTTGCTATATTGTTAGAACTTTTGAAGATCATCTTGTCCGGAATAGCAATTTTAAAATAATATTTTCTATGACGACGTTAACTTTTGAGTGTCCATCTATCTATACACTTTAATTGTTAGTCTACTTAGGTTTCATTGTTGTTTTAAAAAAGTGGAAGGAAATTATGAATTATCTTATAGGAAAGAGGTAACTAGTGCTGCAAAAGTGCTCTGATTATCCCGCTCTACGTTTACCTTTAGGCGGCCGCCTGTTGAAGGTTGTGTTTGTGTGCGTGAGGCGAAAATCGATGAGGCACTACGAGCGACGTTGGCCGGCACATGTGTTGTGATATCGCCTCTACGGCCAAAGTAGCGCGCAGAGTTCCCGCCGTTACTTTACAGTGGGACTTTATGCGGTGACCCTATCATTATGATGAGAGCGTCACTATAGCAAAGGCCATTGTACTTGTACAGCTCAATTTCTAATAAATCCGTTACATACATAGTGAGAAACAACCGAGTGAATAAGCCGACTTTATCCAAGTTTGAGGGCTTTAAAATAATGTTTCCAAAATGTGCGTGGTGTCTTGAAAGTCACATTCACAAGTAGTGTGAAGTGTGTTTTCTTTTCGTAGATAAGCATTGTGGACTCATGTTTCTGGTCTCTGAGAAAAAAAACGTAACTCCTAACACGCTGTACGTAGTTCCAACGCCAGCCAGGCTGCCGCCTTAACGCTAGAACCTAAACACAGAAGTAAAGTTTCTCAACGTGTGTTACATCGTGGTCGAGCGCAGGAAACAAGGTGATCCAGTCGGGAGATGCGACGTGTCCCCTACTCCTCCTAAGTTCCTGGGAGGTGGCGGGCCGGTATTGGCCAGGTTTATGGGCCCCATAAAGCCCTGCCACGTCCTACAGAGAAGAAATGGCCTCGGGCCCTTTTCGTTATTTCGTTAGCTGGCCGCGACCGAGCGGCGACCACTTCAAATAAAACCGCCCCCTAAACGAATTTCACAGGTTCCTGTAGACTTCTCCAACCCAGCGCACGCAGCTCATATAGAATGAAAATAAATCAAATTTTTACCGAAAGTACACAACATTTGGGTTCCACGGTATTATTACAAATTAATTTAAAATCAGTTTCACCTACTAATAAAATTCAAATTAAACTAAAGTAAAAATGAAACTAAACGTGGTTTACAATACAGGTTTTCATTTAAAGCTACGTTGAGGGTGTTTACGTGGCAAAAATTCGCAATTTTATATTTGCATGACATAATTTTTTAACTCTCATACTTTTCTCATAGTGGCACGTCAAAGTCATAATTTGCAAGTTACGGGAATATAGTAATAACAAAACCAAGTGACTTACTTGAATTAAATAATTTACACTGAAATGAGATATTATTTGTCATATGCTAAAATATTTAAAAACACGCAACAAGGTAATTTTGTCTTTTTTAACAATTGCTGTTAACGAAGTAAATTGCCATAATTTAAGATTTTCTTAATACGTACGAAGGATTTTCATTCCGTGTTTTTAAATATTTTAGCATGTGGCCGAAAATATCAAATTACAGTGTAAATTATTTCATTCGATTAAGTCAGTCGGTTTTTGTTATTACCATGTTACCATTACTTGCAAATTCTGACTTTGACATGCTGCTACGGGAAAACTATAAGAGCTAAAAAAATTTATAAGTGGGACATGAAGTCACAAGTAACGTCTATAAAACGAAAACAATGCCATACAAACATAAAATTACTTTTTTTATATGTTCGAATTCTTATAAAATTAACTGTACGAGGAGGTGTCAGAAGGACAGAGTATGTATGTTTGTCCTGGAGGATGACGTGAAATGAGGCAGATTCCCACGTGCGATAATCCAGGGACCAACTCCGCCGGGGATCGAACCCAGATTGCCTTGGTGGGAGGCGAGCAGTCTAGCCACTCTGCCGCATCAGCCTTCTGCATTCTGACAATGGCATGGGAAAGTAAAATGTGTTTTACTTTGTGCTCTGGAGTTGGCAGTCTCGTAGAACTCACTTCGGCTTCATCCGTCGATAATCGAATAAAAAATAGGTTTTTATGTTTTACATTTGAGTCTTAATTCTGTTCTACCTATCGTGCTCGCAGTGCTTAGAACATTTCTCATTCAGATTACGGAAAGTGTTGGCGAATCAATTTTATAGATATCTTAGTACAATCACAGAATTTCCGTTTGTCAGTTACAGATTTTTCGTGCGTTTATTTTTCCAGATTCTTTAGGAGCATTATATGTACAGTATTTAATGTAAATCCTTTAAACACTACAAAATAAAATTAAGGTTTGTAAACAAAAACCGTAACATAAATAGTTGTGTCTGTTATTAGTCGAATAAAATAAGCGTATAGGTTTGAAGTTTCTTCCAATTACAGCGTAATATGTTATAAAATAATTTACAGGAATTAGACTAAATACGTTACATTTAATAAATTGGAGTACCCGAGAAAAATAACCTGTCAACATGCTAGCTCAAAGTTTCGTACCGTATATGTTAGTTTTTCTTTCACGGAAAATATTAATTTTTTCTCAGCATTATTTGCGTTTTCGTTGGTCATATTATTGCGTTTAAAATATAGTATTGTACATTACCTCAAAGTTATAAATAAATGACTTACAAAAAAGTGTTATTCATTAACTTTTTTTCTAATTCAATGTATAGTGAATTTCTAATTATTATGACTGGACGAAGGAGAAGCAGGTTTTATCGACTGATACCTTACATACGTCCATATCTTAGGCAGATGCAAGCGAGGAAAATTCCACTGGAAACGAAGGGATGTTTAAATTACTAAGCCATAAACTTCACGTAAACAGCGTGAAATAACGTTAGTGTTTTGATGATATAAAAGTATTGAAAACATTCATTTTAATTATTTTCGTCACCACATTTTCTTTATGTACAATATGTTGTAACGTACAGAATAAATAAGATGTATTTGCACTATTTAAGATGGTGCTTCATCAATTAAAAATTGCATTCCTCAACACATTTTCTTAAATTTGTTCCGTTCACTTCATTTAATGGTGTTTGTTCAAATAAACGGCTGTCCACATTCACCGTAGTAGAGAAAAATAAAAACAACTAAAAATTTTGCCAATAACTTCTCTGTGTTTAGGAGCAGCTATATAAATTATCTAAACTTAGAATTAAGCACGCAAGTATTTACATTATCCGTGAACATAAAGCAAGTATCCTATTAACATACACTTTAAACAAGATGTACAAGAAAGACAGCTGGTGAGGACCCTTGACCCAACGCAGAAACAACTTATCAAACAGATGGTATCTTCCTTGTTGCTTAATGTACAAAATAATTATTTACAGTCTGCCACGTCTGTGTGAAGTGTAGGATGACTGATACGACCCAATATTGAGGCAAAGTTACAGTTTGTGACAAGTGAAGTCATATGAACGATATTTGCGCATATGGCTGGAACTGCGGGGGCAATGTAACGTGTGCACGGGCCAGACATAAAATTCTAGCTCGTAAAGAGTTTCTATGAACAATATAATTTAATTTTTGTAGTTTTTCTGCGATGTTAACAGCGTACGAGACTGATGTGAGAATAGAAATAGAGGGACATATAAAATTTGTTGCATTTTACGGAATTTAGCATATTATTAATTGAAAGAAGAGCCTAACAATGAGCGATTGTTCATGACTAAAATTGATAGTTATAATTATTTATAAAATAGTTACGATTTCTAGACGAAAGCGACTGACGTTTAAGAGAACGAGAGCGTAAGTTATTACCACAGTAAATTATGTTATTTTAGGAACAGCCACGTGTTTTATTAATTAATTTTAATGTCGTTCAAGTCATCAATCATCATTAATAATGTCACATCAGCAGTACCACATTCAATCGATTTATGTGACAAATATATGTCCCACGCATGACAGAGCACGTCGAGGCGGTATCCAACGAACGTTCTCGGATTTTTATTCAGTCGCCCACGGGCGTTGAAGTTCAGGGTCATGCTACTATCAGCTGTGTTGAAGCATCTTGACACCTTGTCATGGCAGTTCATCCAGTCATAGGAGAGTATGCGCACTTGTTACCGCTTGCATACACCACAGCGAATCGTCAGTTAGTATAATCATAAACTTGATACATTTGTAATGAGAAGAAAACAGCTGTTTATCAAAAGCCAAATATTTGATCAGCGTACAATAGTTTTCGTCTTTTTATTGTACCAAATATGTCACTAATTTTATACATAAAAATCCTTTACATTCAGTAAATTTTTAGAAACACAAAAATATGTTACTTTGTGTTTTATAACCTCTAGCTCGTAGCTCATGACATTTTATTTCAATGCTTGTACGGAGTATTGCCAATCTGGAGATAAATTATTTCGATGTTCCTGTGGCCCGGGCACAGAAATACAGCAGACAGGTTCGTAGACTGGCCAATAACAAACAAGATGACATATTCGCCTGTATTGCTTCCCTGTGTAGTATTGTGAGTGCCGATTTTGATTGGTCGCAGTTCTACTATCACGATTTGCCAAATAGAGTAATCGGGTGACGATACGTTTAGCATTATTGGCTTTATTTCAGCACAAGGCATGAGAGTATGTTCAGGCGGGAGGCTATGCTAAGGCCTATTCACTATAGGTTCATACTAATTATTGTCTGAATAGGTTGGCTTTTAAATTGCCACTGTTGTTGGCACCGCTGACTAGCGATTCACGAGAAGATGCCATATTCTTGCTACTTCAGCACATGTTTATGTTGGTGAGCTTCTCGACTGCAGTGACACATCGAATTTCTTGAAACATCGCATTTTGTTTTGTTGCAAGGAGGCCACTGTGATCGTCTGTGTTATTATATTTTTATTGTTTTACTAGTTACCGGGTTGTGTTCATTCGCTCTCCTAAAAGTGTTTGTATCTCACTTATGTTGTCTACAAACCGCAATATTTTTGTTCGTATGATTTTTTCTGTTTGTTGTAATTACGTTTGGCTCTTTTATTTCGTTCTTTCACCACTTACTGACGGTATTAATTTTGTGGAATTATCATAATATTTTGTATCCTAATTTAACACGATCTTTCATGGTTCATTTTTGTTGATTTATATATTTGTTATTTCGTTTGTAACTTACTGACACAGCTCCTTGTAGAATTGCGTGTGTTTTCCTATGTCTGCCAGTAGACGCAAAAGTCCTTTAATATTTTACTTGTACGCTTTATTACGTGTGTGTATTCTCTTGTTTTCCGTGAGACACCATTTGCTGCAACGGCGTAATAGTCTATGGCCAAAATACTTCTTTGGTAGTTCTCAGTTACCGTTTAATAAGACATCAGTTTACTGGCCGTGTATTTGTGAGAGTAAGACACGGCGCCAAGGGCGATGTTCGCCGGCTCATCTGGTGCGGAATCGCCTCTACAGCAAGACACTTAAACGGCGTGCAATGATATCACAGAACACTCGTCTAACTGGCACTTTCAGTGGTGACTCCATATTTTTATTGGTGAACCATTTTAAACAAAGACCATTGAATATTGTTAGAATAGTTTCACACGAATCCTGTGAGTAGTTTTCCAGATATAACAGATTGAATACGGTGTTTTTTGCCGTTTTGAGGGGTCCAAACTGATTTTCACAATTGATGCAATGTTTTGAAACTACCTTTACGTCATCGTTTGAAGTGTATTTTCTTTTCGTGCAGGGACACAATGAGCACTTATGGAAGTACAAATTATTTACGTCCACCCTGCAACGCATTTTTAGCGGTGATTGACGGCGCCCGTAAGCGTTTGCAGTACAAGAATGCTGGTATAGTTTTATCTGTAAAAGCTAGGCGTCCACTAGGTGGGGACGATAGTAGCGCCAGACAGAGAGGTGGCCGTTATAAACAGCGACTGGTGGCAGTTCTAAACAAGTGTCTCGTGGTAGGGAGAAGCAGGGCGGACTCGTCAGACAAGGGGGACTCATGTCGGCCGTTCAACTGGGAGACGGACGTCCCTTGTCATCGTGCCAACACCCGACGCCGCCCGGCTGTCCCTCCAACGTCATGTCCGCTGTCCTCGGGGACCTCCCAGGCCGTCAGTGGTGCCGGCATTGACACAGGCCAGGCGCGGTAGGAATTTCACACTCAACCCACCCCCACGTCTCTTCCTTTTAATCCCGCCTCGGGAACAACCCTCATCAGACACGCGGCTAGCTTTATGGCACTCTTCTACGACCCGACCAGAAGAATTTGTTTCTTTTTTTTTCTTCACCTCCCCGACAGGAGCACGACTTTGATGTGGCGAGTCGGAGAAGTCTCTGGTCCACATGTCAGGCATCTGAGACCGTCTGGTCGGGGAGGTAGTCTTACTGAAGACTTGCTACATGACCCGGCACTTCAAGGTCAGTCCTACGTAGCATCCGCTGACATTAGTTTTTCTTCATAGTAATCTGTCACGGCCATTTGGCTGGGAGCCCGAGGTTTGTGACACCACTCTACAAACGCCAGGCACGGTTCAGTTTATGAACGCTTTTCCTGTAATCAAGTTCGGAATATGCTTCAATCATCTGGTACCTTGGTCTTCAGCAGGGTGAGGTTTTGAAGACATTTTGCCCAGTGCGTGAAGGCGCTGAGTCCTGGCGCGGGGAAATACTAGGATTTAAGGGCACGGTCTACAACAATTTTCATCTTCATATTTTTTATATTTGTATCAGTTACTTTTTTTTTCTAATTTTAGACATTAATTACGACAAAATTTTGCTCTTACGACTTTTTTATCTCTCATAGTTTTTGCGTAATGACTCATGAACGTCAAAATTTGCATGTTACGGTTTAATGTACGCAACTAAAACCACCCGACATATCAAACAGAAAAAAAAAAATACATTGAGTAACGATGTAGGCTAAAATTTTTGTATTATTAAAAAATAACAAATTTTTAAATTCAGCAATTTTTTTTACCAATACAAAAATATTTAATTTTTTATTTTTATATAGGATACGTTGTAGCCTACAACATCATTACTCACTAATTTTTTTTTTTTTTAAATTTTGGTATGTCAGTTGATTTTAGTGTCGTACATAACACTGTCACAAGCAAATTGTGATATTTATGAGTCAATAGTACGCAAACTCTATGAGAGATAAAAAAATTTCATACGAGCAAAATTTTGTCACAATTAATGCCTAAAATAAGAAAAAAATATCTGGTACAAACATAGAAATAAAACATGACGATAAAAACTCCTGTAGACCGGCCCTTAAGTTATATTAGGCTACATATTGTTTTCGCACCGCCACCGTTCTTCTTGCATTGGGAAGAGTTAACTGTTGATCCACGAATAAACATATATCTATGCATGAGCTGGTGTTTTTGAGTGTTATTTGGGCATAATAATACTCAGGTGTTCGTTGTTTTCTAGGTACCAAAACGCAACCTAAAAGATCCTATATGACTTTGCGCCGCACCGTGATGAACAAAACAATCAGTTAAATTTTATTGGATTGTGGACATACGCTATTGCTCATATTTAGCTGATCAAACCTGTGTTGAATGACAAAGTACGAAAACGAAAGAGAAAAAAAAAAAAAAAACAATTATAAAACGCACAAAAAAAAAACAATCTCAGAGGAATTCTGTCTTTTTTTTTTTTAATAATTGTTATATTAGACAACAATGAATTCTAGAAATGGAATTCAGTCGATTATCGACAAGATGCGCATCTTGGTGTTCCGACCAGCTGCGTCTCAGCCTGAAGACGGGGATAGACTGCAATCCCCGAAACGTTGCAGTTATAGTTGGCTTTAACTTGTGTTGTGTTGTCTATTGTCTTGTATTTGTTGTCCATTGTTCACTGTTTTTTGTCTATTTCCATCTTGTTTCATATTGGGAATCTGGTTACATATTTTTGTCTGTCTTTTGTGTACGTCTTCTGTGTCTGGGTGTTGTGTCAATAATCGACTGGATTCCATTTCTAAAATTCTTTGTTGTCTAATATAACAATTATTTTGAAAAAGAAAAAAAAAGACAGAATTCCTTTGGGATTGCTATTTTTTGTATTTTTGTGTTCGTTTTATAATTTTTTTTTGTTAGTTTTCGTACTTTGTCATTCAACACAGGTTTGATCAGTCAAACATGAGTAATGGCGTATGTCCACAATCCAATAAATTTATCTGTAAACCCCCATTGCAACAAAAAATTAAAAATCTCAACAATCAGTGGTGGCATATAAGGAAGTTCTACAAACACACTGGACTCCAGGTAACACAATTTAACAGTAAATCCCTGTAGTTTTACCTGACAAGGTTCCCGGGTAGGCAGTCCTCATAACAGCGAGACTTTTAACGCAAGTAGCTTGGTATGAAGTAAGTGTGGAGAGGCACCGGAATAAATGGGCAGCAGAAGCAGGAGTTCCTCGAGAAAATTCGTCGTTTAATGACAACGACCGCAATGTTTCTCACATGCGAGATACAAAAGCCATTCTACCGGAAATGGAAACCAGATCGTTGAGCCCATCATTTAAGTAATACCTGTGTTACACATCTGAAAACCACTTTTAAAAAACACCCTGTACCTAACTGCACGTAGTCAACATCATCAATGATAGGTTCTACAAGGAATTAAGAAAGTTATGTTAAGATCGTAATTTTTAGGTGGTGACTTTCTATATTCCGTACAGCTTATACAACATTGCAGGGAAATGTTTTCTTTTATTTTATTGTTGGGGGAGGGGTGGAGGGAGAGAAATTCCACACATAAAGAAAAACAAAAAAAATAATAATCTGTACATAGAACCGTAAACGCACAGTTTCGGTACTACTGTTACCATGCCGTACAGTGCATTATTCCCGGGATAAATCTTGTTACTCTTAAATGCTGCATCAGAAAATGCGTACCATTTAGTTCTATAGGCTATAACTGCCAGTGATAGTTGCGATGACGTTCCACAGGAACACGACTCAGCACGTGCGTACGTCATGTACTATGCTGAATTTTGCAGCCTACGTTCATGCAACATTTTCCCCACTAGATGTTAAGATTTAGTACCGAGTACTGTCTCCCTCTCTCCAAATATAAAAACAAGCAATTTTACATCGTCATGCAATTTTACAGATCAGGCTATGAAAATTGTATTGATTCGTTAGGAGTAAATATACCTATTATTAGAGCCATGATTTTACGACGAAAATAGTTTTGCTACATTCGGTTTCAAGGCTCATGTGCACATCTGCAGCTCTGCTACATCGTCTGTGATTGGATGATTTCACTCTCACTTGCCTTGGCAAATCACAGACGTACGGAGTCACGATAATTTTATTATGATTGGTGCAGTCAAATAAGAGACTTGTCTGAACAAAGACACGCTGCCAATAACCATGAAGCAAAGCTGCCGTTGTGCATGCGAGGCATTGAAACAAAGTAGGGAAAAGATATATCCGTGACAAATCGTGGTCCTACCTATTATTAACTAATAACATCTATGTGGGCATATTCCAGTAGATAAATTCGTGGAAGAAGTTTGTATTCAGTGCAAAATTAGCAACCAAAGAGCGTAAGAATAAATGAACACATTTCAACAGTGTTTCGTTCATTGCAATAAATTTAAGATTGCACAGTTTTGACGAAGTTTCGGCAGTCGTTTTCAGAATTCTGAAACAAATTTCAGAGACGGAAGCGAAATATCTAGGTGGCACATTCTCATAACCCTTATTTAAACGGCCAGTGGTACTACATCATTGCTGTTCACAATTGAAACAACATTGACTTTATTTAGCGGCTGAAATATTGATAACATGAATTACCTTACTGACCGGCATATCTGAGGATTCTACACTGGACGGAAATTTTCGCAAGGGACTTGGTCAGATGTCAGTGGGTTTTCTTGTAGAACTTACAAATTGTTCTCGTGAGATACCGTACCTTGAAGTGCAACGTTTTCCGTGGGCATTTTGCTACTGACTTTGTTTTATTGGACTACATTGAACAATCATATTGATTGATGCCCATTCTCTATACTTACCTCACTCACCCCATGGCAACCAGCTAGCGCAGATCACATCCAAGATCGTAATCAAAGTGAGCAACCCTAGACTATCTTAAATAACCGGACGCTCATGTCGTGAGCAATTTTAGTGTCACCGTTTGTAGCAACGTATGAAGCGATAGCGGACAATTATGCTTAACCTTGAAAGTAAGTTGATGACCTATACACGCCGTAAGCAGGCCAGAGGCTGTAACATTATTTTCTTCAAAATTTCATTTAGACATGAATCAGTGAGCATTTACTTACATTATGTGACTTTTTAGACTCGTCTACAGCGGGATGTAAATAGACACACAAAACTTTACGCAGAGACAGGAACTTGGAAAAGTTATCGGTCACAGTTTATGTTACGGGAGAATTCTCCTACAACTCTTTAAGAAACAATGGAAAACAAATGTGCAGATGACCGGAATTGAGAATTGTACACGGTTCCTTTAGAATATGCCACTTGATTCGATTTTTACTGTTTAAAAAAACTGAGTTGATATTAGGTATGTATGTAGTGTGTACATACAGAACTACGTTATGTAGCATCATTAACACTCACCAAACGTCCCTATACATGTATTGACCACATTGATAGAGACATTTTCACCCTAAGGGAAATATTAGACTGTGGTGTTGATTTTGTTTCTCGCCAGAGTTATCTGTCGTTTGGTCCATTGGCTAGTTACAATCATGGTATAATTCATGGATGACTATCACCTACTGTTCTAAAAGAGAAACCTCGTACTATCAACATTTCGCAAACAGTACATTTCTCGCCATTCCGATTTAGCTTTTCTGTTATTTCCCGAAATCGCTAGTATATGCGAAATTTCGGATGTTTTTTAGACTAATATTATAATATATTTTTATATATTCTGCTTACATAATTTCCTACGATGCTTTGTAATCAACAAGGCATGTAGTACAATTTCCTGCAGTCTATAAAAATTGCACTGTTCAACTACGATTGCAGAAGAAATTTACCTTCTTCCATCTGACAGTAATTATTTTAAAGTTAACAATAGCGGTAACATTTTAACATTTTGAGAAAGTTTTAGAAAGCAATACTTATACGTGCCATGTCAAACAAATTAAAAAGTCAGTTAAACTATTGAAATAAACCTACAGCGAACAGTGAAAAATAAAATGATTGGTAGTGACCTTCATAAAGACCTAGCTGTCAACAAGATATTGAGCCTTAGTGTCTTTCCAAGCAACTTCAGTAAATGTTAACAGTTCTGAAATATTTTACTGACCGTCAGCAGGGACTAAGCCAGGAGGGGAGGGGAGTTCCGTGGGATACATACCCCTTCTTCCTCCCCTCCTGCTGTTATCTCTCGAAAACTCTTTAAATAACACAATTTTTCACATTGAAAATGCAAATTTACCGGGAGGGAGGCCCGTACAACCCACTGCTTTGCTGGGTAGAGAGAGTGAGAGAGAGGAGGGGGAGATCTGTGTTATTTCATAGTCTTCCCAGATTCTGGACCCCCAGAAATACAAATCCTTTTTACGGCCCTTTATTCGGTGACAATGCAAGACCAAATTTACTGTACATGCAGTAGACTTGGAAGTCTAGGTTAATGTCAAAACCACTGCCAGAAAGGTCCTCAAACTGTTCGAAACAGAGTATACAAGTCATTCCGGACAAACCCAGCACATTTGAAACGCTATGTATCTTTATTACATTAAGATAATTTATAATTTCCTGTCACTATTTAATGTAAACATAGCTACCCTAATGAAAGTATGTAGATTGTGCCTCACTCAGAAGTTAACATGAGAGGTAACGATAAATAATAAGTATTACTTATTCTTCTGGACATTACTATCTTCAAAAGAGCTCACAATATCGCAACCACTTATACACGTGTACCTGCCGTATATTCCATCCTTCCGTCTCTTGTCTGTAGAAAGAAGTTGGCCCGACTGCTAGACTGTGGTTGGAATTAAGCCGTGTACACCCCTGAGAATTCTTCTAATGAAGGAGCCGAGAGCATTGTCTCCTAGCCGCGTGTTGTGCGCGGTGTATTAGTCCCGTCCGAGCGTGGACGCCAAGCTTCGCGGCGGTGCTGCGGACATGTCGTCCGAGTGTAAGAGTGGCACAAGTTGCGTGCGTGTCGCGTCTACAACCACTTACATTGTTGCTCCTGGGAACGTAACGTAGCCCCATTCACCAAGGCTAGGTTCTCTGCAAACACATCTCCATTCCACCAGCAGCAGCTGGAATATGGCGTGAACTTCAAATGCTTAGAAAATTTAATCTAGTGTGCACAATTTGTTAAATCTAACTATATCATACGTTATATATACAATATCACAATATCCAAGGCAAGATAAACCTTCGGTTATAACCACTAATCTTCTATATGACCGTAGTTCATCACCAACCTTAAGCTTTATCTTATTTCTTGAGAATAGCACGGAACGTTTATCTTTATCAGATACGTTGACAAGCGCAACATATCTTGAATTATGACGTTTATGGTAAAAATAAAATTCTAAAAGTTCAATTCCAGACATAATTAGTTAGAGCCTAAAGGAATAATCCATATCGAAATGTCAAGAGTACATAACTCTCCAACAGAAATATTTATCTACCGTGTGTAGTATCATCTCTAGCAACCTAAAAACTGTAGTTAACAATATAACGAAATAATTTCCATGAGTATTAAAGGATATGAAGGCCTGTATACAATTCCGAATTATTTACTTAACACCATATGTTTTTTTTAATACAACCTAGTAATTTGACAGTAGAATCATAGGATATAATTGCGATTGCGTGTACAGAAATGACGGTTTAAGATGCCAGTTTTAATAAAAACACTACGAAAAGTACAATTGTAATGTTGGTTGTCATGTTCTCTAAATACCACAATTTTGTGATCTTCGTGTGTTTCAGGGGTATCAAGTGAGGTGAGTGAGAGTGTTGAAGTCTTAAGAGCCGACGAAGGTGAAGTGAGGTGAAGGGATAGCACAACATCCATGCCCGAGCCTGGGTTCAAATCCAGGACATCTTGGACAATAATCCGGCGTCTTACCAGCTCGGAGGCCAGCAAGGGGTATCTGTAGCGGACATGAATTTAAATATACATTAACATCAATTTTCCCAGTACAGTTTCTGCTGTAGCTGTTTAATGCATCGGTCAGTCATTACCTTAAATTTTTCATTTAGTGACGAATATTGCTAATACCACGTCAGTGATCACCCGTAAAGAAAAGCAGCTTGTTTCTTTCCAGTGATATCTTGTCTCGAAACTTTAAGTAAGAAGTTTAAATATGTTTTTATCCACGTAGCAACGACATAGAGATTTTGCTGTGTTCCAGAGCAAGACGGATGATATGAATAACCAAATTTTTTCCCGGACAAGTAGACGAAAGTAGTAGGCGCCGAACCTCAGTGTTATTTACGTCTTATTTTGCTTCCAAGTGTTGGAGGCTCTCTTATGAGACGTTATAGGTCCTCACAAAATTAAGTGTTGCAGCTGGCACGTATACACTTTGTTGTAATATGTCGTAATTATTGGCATGCGTTGACTGATGATCGAACATATTTCTCTGATAGCAGATGGTAAACTTCATCAACATAATGTACACACCAACAAATGTAGAGAATGAGAATTACTTTATTCACAGCTCATAAATTTGTATCATATTGTTATTGTACTTGCAGTCCATTAAATCTGTGTTAAAATAATCAGTGATATTTAATTTACTGTGTACATGACTTCGTTTCAAGAGGCTAAGTAGAGTACCTTTTACTTAGTTTACTTACGTAAGTGTACAGTGAAAACAGTAAATATATTACTGGCTGGGTATGCCTCGATTTCAGAATATTGTATTTCATGGACGCTTTAGAGATTTTGCTTGAGAAGATATTACGTAATATGTACTTATTTTAAGTAACACCCTGGTTAATATTCACCCTGCAACACTAAAATTCAAACACATTACGATTTGTTTGTGAATTGACAAATTCCACACTGTCGCATTCGTATCACTTATTTTTTAAATTCTCAGTAACTATTTTTAGTGCAAATTGTGCTGCCTTATTTAGCTCACAAGAAATTTATTGAACTTGTAAACAAATCTCATGCAGAATGAAATAAAAGGCTAAGATCGTATTTTAAACTTCACTCAATCTGAAAAGAAACATATTACACACACAAGCAAATACACAGATCTATGTAGAGCAAACGGTTTCAATGATGAGAGTTGTAGTTTTTATTTATGGATTGGGAGGTTCTGTTGCATTCAGCAGTTTAGACCGGTGTATTTATGTTGCGTGTTGTACAGAAGCGTAGTTAAATTAACATACAAACAGTTAAGAAAATAGAGTTTTGGAATTAATTTAACGGTTTTGAGTTTAACATAAAAGGTATCAAACCTCATGGTCAGTTTCTTTTATTCTTCGTAGGGTTGCATGGTGTAACATCAGTTGATACGTAATAGCTGCGTGTATTAAGGTGGCCGTCTGCGTGAACATATTTCGTGCTTAGAAGCCCAGACGTGAGAAAGCAGTAAGGTTGACATAACACGCGCATGACGCCTCTTCCTAGCATCTAGGTGCAAGTCACAGAACTGGTGTGCAGTCTTCTTTCTCGCCAACGACTCGCCTCTATGAGACTTTCAGTGGTGACATTATTAATTTATTAAAGATATAGGAGTATTGCACATGCCTATACCTTTTTTAAGATTCGGCGCCACTATCGTTCCTTAAAAATAAAGAAAAAACTTCCATTTACGCTATTTTCGGCCGATAGAAAATACACTTTAATGAGAAGTGGTGATATTGAATGTGTAATGTTCTTTAAATGCTATTCCTAAGCAGACATCACTCATGCGCGCTGAGTAGTTTTCGAATAATCGTGTAACGGCCGAAGCTCTACTCGTCGCTCGGCGGACTCGACCGGCGACCCCCTTAAGCACCGCCTAGATACTATGTTTCAAGATGACACAAAAGCTTCCAGAAGAAAAATTTAGAAGCATGTCACGTCTGCAGACTTAGCAAGTTGACATTTATTACTTAAAATAATCTTAGAAAAACATAAACGATTGCAATTTACGTGCGTAAGAGACAATATTTTGATATACACCAGTTTGAGCACGTGCGTGTGTGAGTCACTTTTGGTTCAACTTTTGCCATGACTCTGGAGCAGGTAGTGCAATGTTGTTCGAGGGGGGAAGAATCATAATTTTATATTTGTACGTACTGTGTTCGTTTTATAGACGTTAATTGGCAGTACATTTCCCTCTTACAAAAAAATTCAGTTTTCTCATGGCGTCATTTCAAAGCCGACATTTGCATGCTTTTATTTCACGACCACCGCGAAAAGTAAAAAAAAAAAAAAAAGGAAAACAAAATAATTAATTTTGAAACTACTTGTCACGGGCTACAGTTTGATGTAGGCTGCGTAAAACACGTTACGAAATATGTTTGTCGTTTAGAAATATAAATTTGAAATTTGGAATTTTCTGCTATTCTCAGCAATTTTTTAATGCAATAAATTTCTAATGTGTTTGATATACTTCCACCTATAGTCCGTGACGTGCAGTTTTAATTCAATTTATGTAATTTCAATGTTTTTATTGGTTTACGCGGTGGCCATGACGTAAGAACATACAAATTTTAACTTCCAAATGCCATCATAGGAAATCTGGTTGAGCCATTTTTTTTAGAGAAAAATTACTCACAAGTAACGCCTACAATATTAACACTATTTATACAAATAAAAAATAAAAAATTATTTATACTAGAACGCCCTTATTGGAAGATCACGCTGGGTACGTTTTATTTCTGAAATTGTGATACATTACACTATTTGTTAATTAAAAGATTTTAGTAACATTTGCTCCTATTTAAATTTTTAAAATTAACTTTTATGAATTACATTTTCGAGACCTAACATTTCTACGGCAACTACAGAAAGGAAAGTATTTGCATTAATGATTTTTTTTAAATAAGCTATATTAATTATTAACTTGAGTACAAGAAATCACTTGAACCAACTTATATGACATCATGTTATAAATTATTTTGCTACGTTGTTTGCCAGACTAATATAAAACAATTCTGAAAATAAATAAATAAAAACAATTTATAACTAAACATTGTTTCACAATATTCAACCGGAAGGGAAAATAATGATAAAAGTAATTCAAGTTATTACGTAAATTTCTATTTTAATTAATTTTCTCATTGTTTGAGATGTTATATAAACATGTGTTCAGTAAGGCTCGTTCTGAATGTGTGCTATTGCGTCCAAAATCCTCAAAATGTCACGTGTATACAGTTACAACTTCCGGTTTTGCTGTCCCAACGTGTAACTTCGTGCAGACAACCGCTAGTGGCAATTGTAACTGTACTATGTAAAGCCGAATTTCTTTCTGTTTTCTGTCCACTATTGACCTAAGTTCGCTGTCAGAAAGCAAGAATTAAAAATTAAGAAAAAAATCCGGGAAGTATTGAAGTAAACAAGTGAAAAAATGCGCAGTTCTACTTGCGATAAACACGTTAATTTTTGCTGCTGTAATTATTAAAATAATTATGTGTTCAGAACGAATTTATATGCAATATAAATTGAATGGTACCTTCTCAGCTTAGATTTATAGTTACTTTTATAAATCAGGGAATAGAGAAATTTTGTTTCTTCACGCTGACATCACATAATTTATCGCTTCATTCACATTTTGGGATCCATAAATAGTGGTTTCTGTTATGTTTGTGACCCTTTTACTACGTAAGTAAATTTTTTTTCTTGAAGCTGTCTATCGTGACGAAATAATGAAGATAATGAGAAATAATTATTTAAGAAAATCGATTAAGTACTAATCTTTGCCGTGTCATGCTAATGTTGTTACATGCATTCGAGCAGAAGTTGTTGAGAACAATAATACATGAAAGCTGGTATGGATCAGTGCCACTTCAATTATTTCTATTTGACTGTTAAACAACTGGCAATCAAGCTTCTCGCAGATTACCTAGCTATAAAATATTTGCCGGATGTAGTGATTTGATACTTATTTTTTGGAACAAAAATGTCTGATTCACATTCTCAACATTCCTTACAATCCTTAGTAACATTTTTTTTTAATTTCAGGAAATATTTGATATTGTAATAGTTTTGTGTGTTTTGACACTAAGGCATCTATTTGCACACCATGAAGATTGAACTTATGATGTTATGGAACCAAGACCAATGCCATGATTCTGAATTTAAGAACCAATGTTAGTTACCTTGTAGAATCGAAAAAAAGCTTAAATACATTTTAATTTAAATATCGTATGTGAAACCGTTCAAAGTACAGTTTCTCAAAATACACGATCGCATTCGATACAGAAATTCAAGAGAATTATATAAATGGTAACAATATACATTAATCGAGAAGTTAAACTTAATTAAATTTTCCGGTACGTATTAAACACGATTGAAAATCTTGAGTATCTTTTCTGTAACAGTATTATCGAAAATCAGCGTGCGTTCCTACACCTTGCTTGACTGGATGACGGCTATGTGGCACGGTTTGGCTGGTTACAGACGATTCACAGACGTTAAGTCGTAACGTACCTGAATTAGCGTCGATCCAGTCAAACATGGACATACCAGCAACAAAAATAATTCTAAAATAAATGTATTAGCCTATATTTTAGCCTAGGAAACAACTAACTTTCCAAGTGATAAATCACAATCCGTAATCATGATGTAATTGCTGCGAGGAATAGTTGAGGAACCACGCAAGTACTGTTCTGCATACCTAGCCAGGAAAAGTGGCTTGTTGCCAAAGGAAAGCATGTCAAATGCATTAGTTTAGATTCAAATCACTAATCAACTAAACCTTGAGGCAGGCTTGCGTGAAAAGTGAATGAAACGTGTTTAGCTACTACGGAAGAGTGTTTAAAAAAATCAATATTAGAGTTTTAAAATGAATTTTGGCTTGAACAGACCTACTGTTCCTGTTTTATTATTGTCTCTTGTATATTTATTTACAGAGCGCAACTAATTCAAAAATGTTCTGAAGATATTTTCAATTTTAAATTTTTTATTGAATTGGAAAATTCACGATTCTCAGCTGTAGGCTATAATTCTCAACAACAATATTTTTATTAATTTCACGCAAATTGTAAAGCTTTATTTAAATATCTCGATTATAATAACTGCGGAAGTTGGTCTGCAGTTGATGCAGCGATAGAGCGCTCGCCTTCTGAGAGGGAAATCCGAGTCGATTCACGGCGGGGCAACCCTGGGTTTCGCATGTGGTAATCGTGTTGGACGATGTCATTGGCAGGCAGATTTCCCCTGGGATCTCCTGTTTCCTCCGCCCTTCAGCGCTACTCCGATAAATATTTGTAAACTATATGTTAGTAACGTTTAAATAAACATAACTGCGTTAATTCTACGCAAAAAAAAAAAGTTGGTTCGGTGCCCGTGTGTATGATTGAATGGATATGTGTATAATGCATTGCATCAAAAATGTTACCCATATCCCCAGCCCGAAAAAAAAATTCTAGCCACGCCCCTGCCTCATGCTACCTATCACCGTCGTTAAAGACCTAGCTGTTAAGATGGTCACTTGCATGGGCTGTCAGACGATGTGCCGAGTTCTGGCTGTTAAAAGATTGTTCGAAAACTTATCAGGGTGCGTAAGTTATATCTGCATAGGAATTACATTCAAGAGAGTGTATAGGTTTGTGAACATACTCCATTGCTTGTGAATAGTTGATAAAACCTGTAAAACATTAAACATACAACCCACGAAGACAACGAGACAGTTGATTGTAAAAAAGAACTGAAGTAGCCTACCTGATGAAAAAAACTGTTTTTTATTTAATTAATTTTATTTAATTAAATTAATTTGTATATGTGTATATCTGTATTTATTTATCAAGAAACTCCGAATTCGGAGGTCAGTCAAACTACAACGTAAAAGACAAACATAATTGAAAAACAAACAAAAGTAAAGAAATACTGAATGTAAAATTATAATGAGATACAACACACAACAGCTGACAACATATAGATAGTTATAAGACAACAGGCGAACTCAGCAGTCACAAACTCATACATTCTTATTATCAAGTCCCTCTGCACCAAACATTCAAAGAACGTAACAAACGTGTGTTGTCTTCACAATTTCAGCTCCTCCATGTAGCGCAAAAGTTTATTCTTACGCTGCCGAAATGGCAAAAATGAGTGCATGTGTTGTCCTTTATTAGTGTAAAAATCTTGCAACAAAATGTTTTTAAGTTATAGACGTGTACAGTACACCACAATCTTGAATATTACGTCATAAAATGAAGTGTCACCACTAAATGTCTCATAGAGGCTAGTTGTTGGCGAGAACACTGCGAGGCAGTTCAGTGACTTGTACATAGAGTCTAGGGTGAGGCGTGATGAGCGTGTTGTGTCGCCCTTACTGCTTCTGTAATTCTAGGTCTCGATCGCGCAAAACACGCCCAGCCAGGCTGCCACCTTAAGGGCGTTCAAGTGGGGAAAAATTCATAATTTTATATTTGTATAAAATAGTGTTAGTTTTGTAGACGTTACTTCAGAGAACATTAATATCTAACGGAAAAAAATTAGCTCATCTAGTTTTCCCGTAATGTCACTTCAAAGTCAAAATTTGCATATTTGTACTTCATACAAAACTTGAAAACCAGTAAATATAATGAAATGGAAAAAATCTCATCAAAACTACACGTCACCGTCTACGGCTTGAAGCATATACAAACACATTATAAAATATTTCTGTGTTTAAAATAAATTTCTAAAAGTACCAAAAAAAATTTAAATTTTGAAATTTTTTATTTAACATAAACATTTTTTGTAACGG
>PNEQ01013961.1:0-20570 GCA_003012365.1 Medauroidea extradentata | reverse complement strand
CTTCTTTATGTTAACTGGTTTCCAAGTTTTGTATGAAGTAAAAATACGCAAATTTTGACTTTGAAGTGCCATTACGGGAAAACTAGATGAGCTAATTTTTTTCTGTTAGAGGCATATGTACTCTCAAGTAATGTGTACAAAACTAACACTATTTCATACAAATATAAAATTATGTTTTTTCCCCACTTGAACAACCTTAAGGCGGCCGCCTACCTCACGCTTTAAATGCGTTGCAGTGTGTTCGTAAACAGGTTTTTTTTGTACGAAAATATTCCACGTGCGCCCATTGTGCCAACCTACGAAGAGAAAAAAAACTTCAGACAAGGTCGGAACCTCATTGTTAAGAAGCCACGCCCATTAAAAACACTGTTTCTAAGTCCTCCAACATGGCTAAAAACGGCCTTTTCATACTGCCGTACTTCAAAATGTACTAACCGGATGTATGTGAAACTCAGGTTGCAACCTGCACTGAACTTAGTGAACTTAGTTGCAGACTTTCCACCAATATAATTATATGGTCACTGCTTAGTGTCCCATAGTAAAAACCGTTCGGCGGAAAGCTTGCTTTGCTTGCTTGGCACGTTGAGGCGGCGCGGCATTTGATACGCGCTTCAAGGTCAACCTTACTGCTCCGTCGCTTTTGAGCCTCTCACGTGCGGGTAGGCGGCGCCCTTAAGGCCTAATCAATATCACTTCAGTTACTGCGCATGTAACTTCAGCCATTGAACGCTGGGAAAAGCATTCGTGGCCCGCATACACCTGCTGAACTCACAAACTCGCTATCCTTCATGAACTCGCACAGACATTAGCTATGCACGTTCAGGTCTGGTGAGCGTGGCGGCCGTGAACACTTTTCCTGAGGTAATTTTTAACGTATTTCCTGAACAGTCTGAAGCCGGACCACCATGTGAAATGTGACGTATTTTACTAAAGTCACGCTGCATGACACGTTTGAAAAAATTTGCCACGTCTCTGCCTCACTTACCGGCAGTAGCCCTTGTTCCCGCTACACCGATTGTGAATAATCAACGGCACCAATGATCATCTGGCGTCGACCAGAACTCGCGATCACAAAATCGATAATTAAACAACTCTAAGTTTGGTGAGATAAGCTCCTGCCCTACTTTGTACAAAATTTAAGTGTGCCGTGAAAATAGTATTGTTGTAGGTATCATGCTTCTGTTACAAGTTAAGGCTCAAATTGAAATAAAAAAAAGCGCCTACTCACAGGCTACTAAACTTCAAATCGATAGAGACGAGTAGATTTGCTCACATTAAATATAAAAAAAAAACTAGAAAAGAGCTGATGATCTTTAAACGGCTGAACAGATTTCCTTGAGTTATAGTTACGAACACTTTATCAACTCACCTTTCTAACAAAAAAGCATTAAATCAAAATCGGTTCATTCGTTTAGGAGCAACGATGTCACAGACGAACACACAGATACACATATACGCAGACAGACACGTCAAACTTATAACAGCCCTATTTTGCGTCGGGGTTTTAAATAGGGACAACAGTCCAGTTAGGTTGTCGTTACCATCTTGATTGTTCCTATATCAATCTGTCTTGTAGAAGTAACAATATGTTCTGTAGGAGGAGTAAAGAGCATCTTTCTTTTCCAGAACATATTGTTACTTCTACCGAACATATTGTTGTAGAAACAATCCAGACAGTACCGACAAACAACCTGGATGTTGTCCCTATTTTAACAGAAGTATGGTAACTACTACAATACTTTTATTTCAGTGTGGACATCAGTATTGCAAAGGTCATTTCTAACTCAGATTAGGAAGGTATATAAACTTAATTGAATAATTTCGGCCTAGGCATAATTTCTGCGTTCTTGCTCTTGGATCGGTTAGAATTTAAATTTACATTGGCGTCGCTTACGAAGAGAACGTCGTTCTTCGGCAATGTTTGGTTTTTACGCCCGAAGTTATCTCCATTAGCACCATAAGCAGCAGAAATAGTACCTTTTCAACAAATACTATCGAGCTACTTAATCTGTAGTAAATTTAACATACACTGTGTTTATGAAAATATGTTACACATTTTGCGAGATGATTAAATGTAATATTTGAAGTGAAGTAAAAAAAAAAAAAAAAAAAACATGTTTTTGGTTGACGCAAAATTTTTAGGGATATATAAGCAATTATTTTCATTGAAAACCAGCGTTTGTTGAAATAACCAAAATTGAGGATAAATAAATGTTAATATCCTGGGTGAGTTGTAATAACAACAAGATCTGCAACTGTGAAAAAAAAAATTGTTTCGAATACCTTTTACCTCCATTTAATAAAGGATTTGCTCAAACCTCGTGTTTTTTTGTGTTGCCTACCTATTAGGCTCACCATTCTCTACATCCATTTTCTCGAAAATTGTTCACTTGAGGGTGTTGTGACAAAGCAATTTAATTTAATTATTTTTTCATTGAGAACCCCTGTTACAAACTACGCTGTTTAATAGCAAAAAAAAAAAAAAAAAAATGCGATGGTAAAATTTCAATGCCAAAGATGCTAGATCAATCCCATTATCTACTGGACACGAACAATGTTCTAATCCATTCCAGATTGCAAATATTGTTTCGAATTAACCGCACCCGGAAATTCATTATTTAATTTTTTTACTTACTCTTAGCTATTTTAACAACTGTTGGTTTCAGTGTCCATTTTCAATCGCGAATTTCCAGTCAATACTTCCATTATACGTCGTTCGGGATAATGTGAGCACTACAACTATTTAAACTGAAAAAAAAAATATATATATATAAATATATATATATTTGCCGTTACAGCACATATTGAACAGTCATAAAAGTTACCTTACTTCTTGTATGGTTGGCAGCGAATTGCCAAATGTAGTTCCGCCTAAAACTTATATATAACAGTCCTGAAATAAAGTGAACTGAATTCGACAATTTTTATTTAATAAAATAAATAATTTTTTATCAAACTTTATAGGTTCGTGACGACTGCACAATTTATCTCACGAAATATTACGTGACGCATCCAGAGAGATTAGACATTTGACGTTGTTAGCCATCAGGTACGAAACGACGCGAATTGGCTGAAAATAGAATAATATAGCAAGGCTTTTTTGAATGTCCAATTTATCCCGAAAAATTTATACGTGAATGTAACTAATTTCTTTACTAGAAATCATCTCGCAAAACTTGCAACATACTTTCGAGAACAATCGTTATAGTCTCGCCGATAATACCGAGTAGGTACGTGAGAATTCATGTAGTTTTTGAATGGGCAGCGTGGTTGCTGAATGAAGTGCAGCTGGGGCGAGAGTTGTGCCGTTGTAGTCCCCTTGGAAAACCGCAGAGCGAGCAACAAGGCGTGTAATACTTTCATATCCTGCCCCGCTTGCTCTGGCCGCATGAAGATTAGGCCCAGGTACTGTGGAGAGCTCTTCCTGTTCCACTACACGACTCCACGGTGTGCCATTCGACACTCGCTCGGCCAACTGGATCCAGACACACACTCTCGCAGCGTGCGATGTAGTGCACGGAGCTGTTCCGTTGTCCCCCTCGCATGCACAGCGGCGCATTAAGGGCGCAGTCAACTCAGTTTTCAATGTATTTTTTAATTTTTATATTTGTACCAGATATTTTTTCTTATTTTATACATAAATTGTGATTAAATCTTCCTCTTAGGAAATTTTTGTATCTCTCATAGTTTTTGCGTATTGAGTCGTAAACTTCAAAATTTGGACTTTACGGTTTTAAGTACGCCCCTAAAACCAACTGACATACCAAACTGAAAAAAATTCACACTATATAACAATGTTGTAGGCTATGATTTGACATATATAAAAACAAAAAAATATATAATATTTTTATTTCTTACAATATGTTGATATTTTTGTAATTTTCATTTCAAATTTCAGCATTTTTTATTAAATACAAAGGTATTTTATTTTTTGTGTTTATATATGTCAAATCATAGCCTACAACATTGTTATACACTGTGAAATTTATCGGTTTGTTGTGTCAGTTGGTTTTAGTGGCGTACTTAAAACCGTAAAATGCAAATTTTGACGCTTACGACACATTAAGCAAAAACTATGAGAGATACAAAAGTTTCCTACGAGAAAGATTTAATCACAATTTATGTCTGAAATAGGAAAAAAATATCTGGTACAAATATAAAAATAAATAAAGATGTTGAATACTGAGGTGAATCGCACCCTTAAGGGTTTTCACGTGGCAAAAACGCATAATTTTATATTTTTGTACTACGTAGTGTTAGTTTACAGAAGTTACTTTTGACTACTTTTTCCACTCGAGAAACATTTTAGCTCTCATAGTCTTCCCCTAGCGGCAGGTCAAAGTCAAAATTTGCAAGTTACGGAAACGTGCTAATAGCAAAAACCAACTGACTTACGCGAATGAAATAATTTACACTGAAATTAGATAGTATGGATCATGTGCTAAAAGACTTAAAATCAGACAATGCATTTCTTATGCACTTTAAATAATTCTAAAAATAACTATAATTGTCTTTATACAAAGGTACTTTGTTGTGTGGTTATAAATATTTTAGCATATGACCCATACTATCTAATTTCAGTGTAAATTATTTCATTCACGTACGTCAGTTGGATTTTGCTATTAGCATGCTCCCGTAACTTACAAATTTTGACTTTGACCTGCCGCTATGGGAAGACTATGAGAGCTAAAAAAGTTTTACGAGTGTAAATGTAGTCAAAAGTAACGTCTGTGAAACTAACACTACGTCGTACAAATATAAAAGTATGCACTTTTGCCACATGTACGCCCTTAAGGCGGCCGCCTGCCCCACGCTTCAAGTACTTTGCAGTGAGTTCGTAAACAGGTTTTTTCTACGAAATTATTCCACGTGTACCCATTGTGCCAACGTACGATAAGAAAACAAACTTCAGACAAGGTCGCAACCTCATTGTTTAAACCCCACGCTCATTAAAAACACGGTTTCTAAGCCGTCCAACGTGGCTAACAACTGCCTTTTCAGACTTCCGTAATTCAAAATGTTCTAACCGGATGTATATGAAACTCAGATTGCGACCTGCACTGAAATTAGTTGCAGACTTTCTGCCAATAAAATTGTATGGTCACCGCTTAATGTCCCATAGTAAATACCATTCTTCGGGAACCTTGCACGTTATTTCAGCACTTGGCTCGTTGAGGCGACGCGGTATTTGACGCGCGCTTCAAGGTCGACCTTACAGCTCCGTCACTTTTGAGCCTCTCACGCGTGGGTAGGCGGCGAGCTTAAGGGACCTCCCTAAACACGCTGCATTTGTGTGTGTGAGGCAGGAGCGGCAAGCTTGCCGTTGCACGACGTATGTAATGTATTATCGCCTCTCCGCGCAAGTTACTCAACTGGCGTGCAGTGCTTGACTATTATTCTTTTTGCTATAGGGTTTGAAGTGGTGACCACAATACTTTATTTGTGAGTAGCGTAGTTTAAAGTCTATCGCTTGTTTCAATAGTTGTGTTTTTAGAATCCGGTTGTTATTTTCCCAGGTACAGCAGTCTGCAATAGCCATTTTTGGCCATTTTGAGGGGCCGCAAATGATGTTTCTAATAAACTTGCCGAATTTTTAAAACTATAGCGACATAGTTTGAAGTGTGTGTTCTTTACGTAGTTATAAAAATCTAATGTGCGTTGGATAGTTTCAACAACAAAAAAAAAAAGAATAGCCGTAACTCGTTGCAACTCATTTGAAGCGCACGTAGGGAAGCTCCTTAAGAATCATACACAACTGTCACATGAACGCTGTTGCAGCGTACTAGGAGAAAGTAATTTTAAGAGCTACTATTAAAAGTGCGTTTGATATATCTCTCTATGAAAAGAAGACATTTAAAACTATGCTTCTATATTTTTGTTGTTGGGGGCGATGTTGGTTAGATTCCCGGCGGGGTCGTTCCCCGGATTTTCATGTGTGGGAATCGTGGACGGTGCCCCTGGTCGGCGGGTTTCCTCGGGGATATCCCGTTTATCTCCTTCTCTCATTTCGGCGCTGCTCCATACTCACCTCAGGTCACTCCTCACCAGCGCTCAAGACCTCGATGTTAAGCGCTGACAAAAATCCCTCACTCGCTCTATTTTTGTTTTCTAGAAATATTGCTTACAAACATGATATCGGGACATCTCAAGATGGCCAAAAACTGATTTTTCAGGCTGCTATCACGTAAAACATACCGACTGGAATCGTAAAACAAAATCAGAGAAACAAGCGCAGAACCATACAATGCACTTTCCACAAATAAAAAATTAGGGCCACCGTTTGAAGTCCAATAGAAAAGGCAACGACGAGAACACTACACGTCGTTTACTGGCCCCGCCCATAAAGGCAACATGGTTGTTTACACACGAGCCAGTCTAGCTCTTATCACCTGACTGTTTCCGTACCACAGACGCTATATCTAGCGCCTACTACATAGGACTCTTTAGCCCTACACACACGATACCTCATTTCTAGGGTCACAAACCAATAGAATTTTGCCCCATTTTTTTCAGTGCCTTACGTGTACACCTACAGCTGGGCCTCAACAACTTGTAAATATAAATATAGGCCTACTTATTCTGACTAGGGCTCCGAGGTAAACGACACGTGTACTGGATCTCCTTTTTGTGCAGCAAAAATATTTAATACCATAACTTTACATTTCTTTCTAATATGAAATTTAATAATATCCTAGACACAATAACTTCATTCTTTAAATCTATAAGAAAGTTACATTTTCATTCAAATAACTTGGCGTGCAAAATATTACTGAAATGTTCTGGCTTTCATAGTGTTGACATTATAAAAAAAACAATTAAGTTTTTTAGATTTTTATCGTAAGTTACCTTCACAACAAATGAGCCTACTTCTCTCAGTGTAAATGTAAATTAATCCAGCAATACACGATCGGTTTTTAATTTCTGGAAATATGACATCGTGTCTTTATTAAATCATGTCATGCCATCTTATAGCATGGTGGCCCTGCAACAATAAGAAATAATAACATAAATGTTTGGGTAACTAACTGTCAAATTTTTTAAATTGGCAACAGTTCGTCCTGTAGTTCCCGAAATGTAAAAATAACTCGATTTATTCACGTCTTTCTACCTTCCAAACTTGCCTACCTACAAAACAACCCCAGCAAAAATCATATCCTTCAAGATTTACTATCCAAATAAAAAACTTAGTTTAAATTGTTTAAAGAGAATCCGAGACATAAATTATCGATGGAATATTTTCAAATGGAAGCCCTTTTAAAATAAATGACATTAACAAAATCATGAAAGTAGTATGTTAATAAATACTTATCCGTACTCAATTTAATTGAATTCAAAGAAATGGTTCCTTCGGATATCTCATTCACTAAATAAACGTTCGAATGGTCGCCATTTCAAAATATAAGCACAGCACGAACAAAATACATACTGATTTAGTGATGTTACTGAGAATTACATGTTTCCAGAATTTTATGGAATTTTGAAGGGGAAAAAAGGGTTCCTCAGGTATCTCGTGTTAAAAACTGTTGAACTAAACACCATTAAAAACACACATGAGATGAAAGGTCACCATCCTACTTACTAAAAAAGCGAGACAGTATGAGTGCTATGTAAGACGAAATTTGTGAAAAAAAGGTTTTGAGATGTCTAGTATGATCGATAATTTTCAAATGACCATCATTTTAGAAAATATGAAACGGTATAAATACAACACGAAAATGTTTAGTAACCTTACTAAGTTATATGTACTGCGTTTGATGAAATTCAAAAAATTAGGTAATTACATCTCATATGAGGAATACATGTTCAAATGATGAACAAAATATATAAAATTCACGTGATGTACGAAGTATTATACCTATGTGGCCTGAGTTAAATGAAATTATGTAATATGTATCCTCAGATAACACATGTGATACAATTTGTTCAATCGGTCGCTATGAAAAAACAATATGACATAACCAAAATTCACTTTTCTATGTAATACCTACTGCGTGTGCCGAGTTTGATGAAATTCGTAAAAATCGTTCCTTTAGAAGTCGTATGTAATAAAACAATGTTCAAATTGCCTTAATTGTGGAAATGTAATCTATACGTGAGAAAAATACAGAGTAAAGAGTGTGCAGTACATGTATGTGCCGAATTTTGTGAAATAAAAACGCGTGTTAAAAAAAATCTAAATACACATCATTTTGAAAAAAATTAAGTACAGGACTGGCAAATACATAAAAGTCATATTACCTTTCTACGACAAAATGTAATGTTTACCTATTTTCATAGAATTCAGAGAAAGGAATATTACGAATTCACGTGTGATCGAAAATTTTCAAATTACCACAATTTGAAAATACAAAAACACAAAGAACAGAACTGATAAAAGTCAAGTCATCTAGGGTTCTTCAAATATCACGTAAAACTGTTTAAATGGCTGCAACTTTGCAAAAATGGAAACGGCATGAACAACATACACAAAAGTAAAACTTAATTAATATTAAGTACTACACATATGCCAAGTTTAATGAAATAAAAAAAGTTCCTGGGATGTTTCATACGGGCGATAAATGTAAAAATCACAACCATTTTGTAAATAGGAAAATCAAATGAGTAAAACACATGAAAGTCAAGTAACCTTAAGAGTTCGTGATACAAAATTCAACGCTAAAAGCATAACTGTAGGTTTCTTGAAGCCAATTGGCGAAAATTAAACAATAGCAATCCGAGACAATAGTTTTGGCCAATGTTTTAAACAAAATTGTTTCCAGTGTTACGAACTTCTGAGGCACAATCTCTGAAGCTGGAACCTTGTGCATTTAACTGCGGCGCAAGAGATCACGCGTAACGAATTAGTAATTTTGGATAAATATTTACTCATAGAGTTGGCAAATACCATTATCTAGGATTGTCATTGAGTATTTTATCCATATTGACTTAAAAAAGTGTAGAAATCGATTAATGTTTTCAGCGTTTAATTATCTACTATGCACTCTTAATATGTAGCTTGTTACGTGCCTACAGAGTTTTATGAAATTCAGTAGAGGAGTTAAAATGTTTTAGGAAACACACACACACCACACAAACACACACATATCAGCGACGAACACATGCACACAGACAGAAACATGACATTATAGGCCCATTTTTCCTTCAGAAATTACGTTAAAACTATATTGAATAAAACTGTAACAGGTTAGTTATTTCATTTAAGGATATGTTTGTTGACAGAGCTCTGATGAAACTTAAAAATTTGTGACCTAAAATGGCGTAACATGAAACAAATTAGAAAATCGCATAACCGGCAAGGTCTAGGGTCTATTACAAAATTTTTTCTCATTATTTCATGGAGTGGAGGGGGGTGTGGTATCACAATTCTTGATATTGGCTCAGATTTAAAAATCTTATAATTAAACACTAGAAAGCTCAGTTTTTTCATCAGAGTAGCCATCGTTACGTATGAAAACATGTATGAACGATAAGGCTAATATATTCTCATTTGTTTTCAAATGACAAGAAAACTAACAAAGAAACTGCAGACAAAAGTTTGTGTTCGTAAACTAAAAAGTTGGATTTATTCATTCAAGTTCAGTAGCGTTATTTCGCTGTTCTCCCTTATTTAACGTTTTCATTGTCAATTTTTTTAAACCGCAAACGTTAGATTTAATTAGATGTATATATTTTCTATGTTTCTGTAGGCTTTAGCCGTAAATAATTGTATTCCGTTTACTTCGTTTATAGACTCGTGGAGTAAGAGAGAGAGAGAGAGAGAGAGAGAGAGAGAGAGAGAGAGAGAGAGAGAGAGTAGAGAAAGGGAAGGTAAGTAATGAGAGACGCAAAAAATATCACCTGTCAGAACACCAGTCATACCAAAAAATAACGTATTAGTAATCTACCCTAAGGCGGTAGCGAGACAATGTACGTCGTTGCGGTGGTTGGTACAATTGTTCAGTTCAGACTCTTATAACGTACCTGAATCTCCAAATACGTAATTAGTTAATTTTGTTATAAAACTAAGATTATATTCCGCAAAAAATATCATTATTTATTTGAATCTTGTGACACAATTGTTCTGACAGTTGCGCAGAAAGATAAGGGTGCGAGGTAGATAGTTAAACGTTAAAAACAATATTTTTAATCTACACATTTTTGAAAGTTGATACGGAAAACCTACAAAACAACAGCCCTAGATCATGATATTAGCTAACTTTTTGATCGAAATATTTATTCGGAATGACGCATTTTGTAAGCGTAATCTGTTGAGTCTTAGTTAAATATACGATGTAAGGTGAGATTAGTGGGCGTCGACAGCGAGGTCATAAGAGACAGTGACACACTACTTGGTACAATGACAGGAGCTGGGAGAGGAGTCGGCCATGGCCCTTTGTTAAGGGTGTTCAAGTGCAATGAAGTAATAATTTTATAATTATATGAAATAGTGTAACTTTCTAGACGATACTTATGAGTGCAGTTTACTCTTATGAAACAATTTTAGCTCGCGTAATTTTCCCATTACGGTGCGTCAAAGTCAAATTTGCATGTTCTGCTGCAATGCAAATAGTGAAAACCAATTGACTAACGTACGTAAAATAGTATACAGTGAAATAACATACTAAAGACTACGTAATAAAATATTTGAAAAATCCCGCGATTTTTTTAATTAAAAAAAAAGTTGAATTTGCAACTTTTTTCGATATTTTTGGAAATTATTTTTTATTGCAAAATATTACGTTGTGGGTTTTTTATGTTTTATTGCATAGTTCATGGAATGTAAGTTCACAGCGAATTATTTGGTTTCAGTAGGTCGGTTTGTTTTCACTATTTGCATGGCAGCGTAACAAGTAAATTTTGACTTTGACACCCCGTTATGAGAAAACTGTGAAATATAAATTGTTTCGTAAGCGTAAAATGTGCTTACAATTACCGTGTTCAAAACTATCAATATTTCATATAAATATAAAATTATGACTTTATCGCACTTGAGTAGCCTTAAGGAACCATCCCAGCATTCGCCTGGAGCGATTTCGGTAAACCTTGGAAACCCTAAATCAGGATGTTCGGAGCCGGGGATCGAACACTGGTCCTTCCGAACGCGAGTCCAACGTATTACCGTTTCGCCACCTCCCGCTATTTAAAAGCAGGAGGTTTTGGAGTCAGCGATTGTTCTTTAGAAATACTCTACTCGAGGAAGTCTGTTTCTTAAGATGTTGGTAAAGCAAGATATACTATTTTTTTGTAATTTGGCTTTGAAAAATGTACAATTTTAAACTGATAGCCTTAGTGACGAATTAAATACCATGCATTTTAAAGTAATATATTAACTATTTATAATCTTGTTTTAAAATTTGAGAAACACGAAAATGCAGGGAGCAAGCTGTCAGGTCTCAAGCCTTGTGTTTAATTTGGTCGGTGCTGTACACTTGCTCGCTAGGCAGGTCTGGCAGCAGTAGCAGGCTGCATGAGAAGAAAATCTATCTGGAAGACTGTGTGACAAGCGGTTGATGACTGGGAGAAGGAAAGAGTTAAGGGTTGATCCCTCCCTTTTGCAGCCCTTTTCGTTTACGCCCTGTTGATTCCGGCGCCCCCTCGACAATAACTGTCCACGCCCACCCTCGTATCTAGTTCCCCCCCTCCCTCGTCCCCCCACAACTATCCTCTACTTCGCGAGTGTCAGCCGGGATTTTCGGAGACGAGGGTGCCTTAGTATCCCGTGATAGCCGATATTAAGTGTTGCTCTCCCCTAGCGTTGTGTCAAGTGGCCGTTGGACTTCCAAGGAAGTGTTTCTATACAGCTGTATACAAGAGACTGCAGGATATAAAAAGGAAACTAGTTGCTACCTGACATAGCATATATTTATACAAACACAGTAATGTGTTAAGAAAAATATATTTAGTCTCTATTCACGTAAGCAGTTGATTAACATTCTCTAAATACACTTTTTCAGTCATGTTCTCGAACTTAATTGATGATACCAGAGATAGCACACGCACATTGCAGTTTGTTGAAAAAATATTTAAATGATGTAAATGAAATTTTAATGTACAATTTAAAAAAAGCAAATATTTAATATTTTGTAATGTTTTAATCAATTCACCAAACTTAAATAAAATACAACATTTAAAAAGTAATTTTAAAAATGTATCATTCTTGAATCAGGTTCCATAACCTGGGAGGATAACTGCTGAAGAAATCTTACCACACATGTGAAATATTTTAAAAATTAATCTCATTGTAGTAAAAAGGCTTTAGAGTTTATAAATCAAATAACAAACTGTGGTAAAAGTATTGCTCTAATATTTATTAGACTCCCATGTTTTTAACTAAACAAACATATTAAAAGAAATCACTGGCGAGCAAAATTTTAACTATTTTCTCCTTTTTTTGATGTAGGCGTGAATTTGTGAAGCAGAAGGGATGCAACATAACAAAATATATTTTTGTTAATTGTGAACCAACTTGCCCACAATTGAAACAATATCCTGCAAGTAATTTACTTGGTCGAGTTTGCTAAGACGTTACCTTCGACGACGAAACTCAGGGTTTGGATGATTATACGCTCTGCGTGTGGCTTTAGAATATATGTGCCAGTTTGAATAATTTATGTACGCATGTCTTCCCAGGTTTGCCTACCGGAGTAAATCAAAAACATAAAGGAAACACAATTATAAAGTGACCAAATTCGCTATGGAAACAATCCAAAATAAAACAAAATATTTTTTTAAAACTAACGGTACGTTATTTTGCGAAACGCCTATACAGGATTGTGCATCTTACGACTGATGTCAGTCTTGAATTTTTTTAAAAGCATTCGGTTAAAAAGGTTTTGAGATTTTTGCACAAATGTGAAAAAAAAATTCATACCACGGCTTTAAACTTTACGTTAAAAATAATTTATTTGGTAGAACTGTAATATTCTGTGGTAGGCTGCTGGCTGTGGTTACATGTACACACATATGCATATAATATACACACATAAATACATATACATGATGGTGCTGAACGCTATCGACAAACTTCGGCATATAGTTCGTCATAAAGCGAAAGCAGAAATAGATACACGACATACAGACAAAGTCTATTTCTATGGGTGTAACCACCCTTAGAAGTTTAGTTGAACCAGATATTTTATTTGCAAATGAGCGACAAATTTCTGAGTTTTTGGATTCAGCATTATTAAAGTACGAAGTACAGAACAAAAATAATTGGAATCCAATAACAAACCCCATCCATGAAAACTAAGGGGATATTACTCATGTTATGTACAATATGATACTGTTTATTTAATTATTTCAGTGTTTCATGTGGGAATGATCTACGAATAATTTACAACGAAAATTGTGTTTTGTGTCGTTTTCTAGATATGAACTGAAATCATATTCAAATAAGCAATTTAATGTTAGGTGCACTGCCAGATATATGCTAGATATGTAATGATGGCAAAGTGCAATACTTTGTGTCATTCACACGGATACCAACGAACTGTCATTGCAACGACTGTAGGGTCTGTGTTGGCGCAGTCATCACACTCATTTGCGCCTTGCCGTAACGTGTCAGACTCGGTTGCCGTTGTGGCCAGCCCCAAGATGTTTACAATTAGGATCATGTTGGAACAAAGTCCCAAGTCTGCAGGTTTACTTGAGAAACTCCTATTTCCTTAGTGCTGCATTCCCGGCACTGCTCTATATTCACACTCTAAAAATGTGCGTATAGGAGCGCTAAGAAAGTAGGTATGGTAGAATTGTTACCCAGACAATCATGGTAGCACTCCTGAACTTTTTATAAAACAGTAAAATGTATACTAAAGTTACCAGACTTGTATTGTAACTATAGCTGTAAAAGTTTGCATATTTACAAGGCGGAAATATGGTAACTGTCCCATACTAAGTTTAGGTTAATTACTTCCTAAACATTTCAGGAATTTATTTACAGTGATAACGTTCACCTTTACACACACTGGAGACCTGAACAGTTTTCAGCCCATCTATCAACTCACATACATCTTCACTCCACCAAGAAATGTGGCACAATGGTAACACGTTTGACTCTCATTCAGAAGGACGCAGGTTTGAATCCCCTATACGGCTATCCTACTTAATAAATACCGTGCTGGCCGAGTTCTTCCCTCAGTCGCCTTCAGTTGGTTTTTTTTCACTCGTCTGTACCGCGGTAGTGCCAAAACATTTAGCACAAAAAAATTAAATAATCTCCTCATCACATCACTCGACCTACCCATAAGCAAGTTAAATCCGCCACAGTCGGATACTAATACATTCACGCTTATGCAAATAAATAACCTGTGCAGGCTGTTCCGTAATTAACTGACGTAAATTACTTGAATGACAGAAATTCCATAGCAAAATTATTTGTTACTGAACATTTGTTCGGGAAGTGACACCTTGCGATGCTGCAGTGGTATTTGTTAGTGCACAAATTTGAAATCCACGCGCTCCTAGGCCCAGCCTAGTGGTTGAGAGGATGAACGAGTGCAGTTGAGTGGAAGAAGGAGAACTGCGGGCTGCAAGTATTTATGCTCATGACTCATTGACGCATACGCCAAGATAGCAGCAGCCCGCAATACTCCGCTGCCACTCCGCTACTCTAGCTCACCCTCCAAGCCACTAGACTGTCTCCTAGGAGTGCGCTAAATTCAAATTTGCGCGCTAATGTTTGCCTCCTGCAACTTCAGGTTGTCTAATATTGCCAAATGATCAATAAGAAATATTGAATTTTGTATTCTCTACCACCCATGTGATTTACGACTTCTAATTATAAACACCCTGTTCGTCCAGTCAGGCGGCTGCCTCAACAGTGAGGTTTCCAACGCCTGTCATCGATCAGTGAACTTAATTGAAGGAAGGTTGCTAATAGCAGTTTTTAATGAGAAAAAAAAACTAAAAAAAAAATTACCGCTGATATAAGTGGCCGTCTGGAAGTTATAATTTTTAATTCTGTATGAAAACTATTTACTGAAAAAAAAAAACTAAGTACCTGCTTTCTACCAAGCTGATTTTTTTTTTAAATACAAGGTAGAATTTTTGTCGTGTCCATTTGTGTAGTGGATTGACAAATTCTTTCTCGTAGACGGTCGTATGATGTATTTAATAGTCTTTGTTTCATTATTCAAGTAAATTTTTTCTTAATTAGTTTACTCACTGCAAAAGAAGCAACGGCAACCATAATCGACATTTCGATAACCAGTTTTAATAGGCAGTGACAAAATTTTGTAAAAATATTAATTTCGATTTGATTAAATTAATTTACGTTTAAACAAAATACACATTTTTTAGTTTCTAAAAATAAATATGTTAAATTAGTGTTTTTAATGTGCCTCTTCATACTCGAAATGACGTACATGTATATTCCCTAGGAGTTTCCGCGACACGCAGAAACTATATCTTGCATTGTTTGAATTAAAATGTCGAATTTATGTGTGGGTCCATGTTAAGATAAAATATTCCATTTAACTGCTACGTCTATTTTATTAGCGAGTCATATTTTACTCGGAATGACATAAGCAATCGGAACAATTCCCAAGATGCTTGACTGGTGTATTTTATCGGAAACTGTTGATGCTCAGATACAAGAAGGAAACCGTATGATGAAATATAATTGATTTTATCTGTATTTTATTCGCCATGGTTAAAATTCTCTAAAACCCTTTAAAATAAGGTAAATATGACACAAATGCGTAATAACTGACACATTTTGGGCTCCAAATTATGTATGGAATAAGTACTGTGTGTGACGATAAATTCCGATGAATCACCTTCTATACGTTTAATATTCATGAACCAAGGATTCTTAAATAAAGTATAAAAATTGTGTGTCTGATAAAAACTTACGTTAATCATTCACAGACTGACAATACCTATTCCGATTTTGTCGAGTAACTTTATTCAACCTATACGCTTATGGGCTCATTAAGGATATTTTGCATTGGTTTGCCATTATTTTACACCTCGTTTATGGTCCATATCTGTAGTGAAAAAAAAATTAACTCGAAGGATAAAATTATATTCAAGCTTTAAAGAAACATTTTGTAGTCTATGCCTCGTACTGGAATTAATAAATTTACGCTAATACAGAAATATCAATTGAAATAGTTTCAATTAGACACATTATGAAAAAAAACTAAAAAAAAGTAAAACTCTTGTGAGCTCCGATACCAACTGTGACAAAGCGAATCTGTGCCACGCTATAGTTAACTGAAATGTTTATATTTTCAGGCGTTAATATCTTAAAAAACTGCGTTTAATAAGCCACGCTGTTAGGATGCTTGGTAAAGATAGTAATATGTACTATGAAGATACGATTGGGTATTTGTTATCAGTGGATTGGTTGGAAAAATCAAACACACAGGCCTTACATAAATTTTAGTCAAATTTATCGTATACATACTAGTTAAATAAACAAGGATTAATATGTTTATTTTATCAGGAGCCTTAATAAGATTCGTATGTACAGTACATTACCAGTTATGTAAGTAAGAAGTGAAAATTTTCTGAAGCTCGTTGCTAATCTTGCCGGGTATGCACATGTAGACGAGTAATAAAATCATGAGTGCAACTGAAGGCAGCATAAAGTGAAAAAAGCAAGCGGGCGAGCATAATTCAGTATCTTCACTAGTGTGCAGTTGTCAGCAACGGTGAATTTGCTTGTAGTGACACGTTACTCACAACAAGTCTGCAGGTCAAATAATTAATTGGCGTTGACTGAAGATGGTGTCGCGCATGAATGTTACTAATTCGGACGAGTGTACCAATATATGACGACATATAATTCAAAGCGGCTCCTAAGACTAAAACTAGGCAAGTAAGGATTGCTCAAGCTAGCCGCCTGGGTGTACATATTTGTCAGGTTCGTAGCTTTAGAAGATCAGAAGCGGTAAGAACGGCTCGGTACGGGTATCACGCATCACCCTAGCCTCAAGGTGTAAGTCACTGGACAAGCATGTTGCAGTCTTCTCGCCGACAACTAGCCAACACGAGACATTCGGTAGTGACCCTATCATTTTATGACGGAATATTTACGATTAAGTTGTACTGTATATGCATAAACCTTTTAAGAGATATTGTACCAAGATTTTCATTCTAAAAGGGGACCGCAAAAACAATCATTTTCGAAATTTTGAGCAGAGTGAAAATAAGCTCCAGCTGAAACGGGAGTACACACGTGTAATGTTCTTATAATGCTATTTCTAAGCTGATGTAACTTAAGCGCGCTGAGCAGTTTTCGAATAATCTTGTAACGGCCGTAGCTCTGCACGGCGTTTGCCGGCCTGGACAGGCAGCCTCCTTGACTAAGAACATTCAAGTGGAGAAAAATAGTAATTTTATATTTGCATGAAATAGTCTTAGTTTTGTAGACATTACTTGGGTGTACATTTTCCTCTTACAAGGAAACATTTAGCTCAATCAGTTTTCCCATAATGTCACTTCAATGTGAATTTGCACGTATTTAGTTCTTGTAAGCTGTAAATACCAATCAATATAAATACATGAAAAAATTCACACTGAAACTAAATGTTACGGGCTACTGCTTTACATACTTAAAAATCAATTACAAAATATTTTTGTGCTAGAAAAATTAGAAATGTATGTTTTGTATTTTGATCGATTTTTTTTTTTCAAAATACAAAAATATATCCCATGTAACGTCAACAAAACAAACACTATTTCATACAACTATAAAATTATGATTTTTCCCCCACTAAGGACGCCCTTAACTACTGCTGAGGTTGATATGAGGTGAGTATAGAGCAGCGACTGACTGCAGAGAGAAAACAGAGTACAACCAAAAAATACCGACCATCTCTTTTCTGCCAAGCAAAGGAGGATTTTTAAAGCTGTCGCTTGGTTGGTTGTATTTGGCACGTCCGAGGCTTGAAAATGAGGAAGTGATAAAGGTCACAAGGCACTCCTCATCCTAGATTCTCTAGACACAAGTCGCTGAACTGGTGTACAGTACTTTCACCGAAAGCTAACTTCAGTGAGGCATGTCGCAATCAAACAACCTTATAAAGAATACGGATGACCTTGAATGGATAAATACGAGCATGAAATTATTTGAACACTGTACTTCGGTATGTTTTATGGATCATACACTCACACTGCGTCCTTTAATTCAGTGCAAGGCATATCTGTGCTACTCTCTTAGTCTTGCCTCTTCCTGGCATGCCGTAATTTATTACGAGGCTTTCTGTCTGCTTTCTTAAAGAACCTGTCTTCATCGTCATTTGGATTACCTAGAAATTATTTTACGCTTTTAGGCTTTACTTGTTATAATCATCATTATGCAGCCATACCATATGTCACATTCTTTGAGACACTAACCAATGTTGGTAGCGCTCTTTTTACAGTTTTCGGGAGTTCCAATTTCATTCATGACATCAGCCTTACTGAGGTGGAGACTATTTCGCTCTAGGTTGGGTTTGAGCTGATTTTTAATGTCTTGTGTTTTCAGACACACATCGGTAACACGTTTCACACCATCAACACATGCTCCGCAGATGGACGATACAACTAACTTCATTTGATGTAGTTTACGTGCGTGGCCTCTCGCTAGTTGGGTGTTATATTAAATTACGTCAAGAAATTTGTTAACCGCTTGAATATTGTCATTAGGAATACGTTCATAAGTTCACTTGCCTTGGTTGAAATGATTCCCTATTTCTTGTTTCTCATGTATTGTGGTAACCCTCAGCTCCTATTTTGGGGAATGTTGTTTTACTGAGTCTTTAACTTTCCGCTGTGGTACCTATCCCTGTAATAAGTAAGTTTATCGGCAAATCTTTAGCAAATACCTGTACGCCTCTGTTACAGTCAATAGAACATACAGCTCTTTGAACTTTCATCAAACATCTCATAAGAAAGGCGATCTGAACTCTATGATGCCATAATGCTGCACTATATTTCGTGGTTACCTTAAATTCACCACCTCATATCGTCTTTAGTGTTTGAAAATGCAGGTGCCACTCTGTTTTTCCTAGAGCATTCATTATTACTGATGTAATGCACGTGATGGGGGAAGCTTAGTCAGTGGTTCAGGGTTGCACGCAGCTACTGTCATTGTTGTACAAACTGTACTGGATTGTCCATGAACCAAATCACTTGTGTTTACGTAAATTAGCCTTTCAGCATCGTGACATAGGTCTTGGAAACAGAGAACTTTAATTTGTATTTATCTTTTTATTGTTTTAGTTTGGGCATAACTTTGGCGATCTCGAGCGTTCTGGGTTTGTCCTTTAACAGAGTTTAATAAGAACCAAGCCATCGCGTGTGAACCCATTCCTTCAGTGAAATGCATTTGCAAGATTCGAAAACATACTTTTCGAATATACTTGAATGTGCCTTAGACCTGCACACAAGCAGATGGCCAGTGTAAACGAGCAGGACGGAGAAACATTGGAAGGCAAGTCCCGGGCATGCTGCTAATTCGGCTGGGTGTAGCTGGGACGAGTTGATCAAAGCGGTCCCGGGACTCCCCGTGGACCCGAGGAGTCCGACCTCAATTATCTGGCCCGGCCATAAATCCGGTGTCCGATGAGGGAGGGAGTTCCGGGCGTCGTAAAGAACTCCCCGCACTGTCCGGCGCGAGGGGGTGGCGAGGGACTAGCCAGCGTCTTCATCGCGCAGGGGTGCGCCGTGTTGTCGCTCTGACGCCACGACTGACCGCACTGTGTACGTGAGTTACGGTCCTGGGCTGCACGTCGCGAGGTAATGCCCGGCCTGGCTGCGAGGCGATGGGGACTCCTGATTGCAGTCGCCTCCGAACCAATTGCTTCATAAATCCCGAGTCATGCTGGGCCGTTGCGCCTCAGCCATGTAGCGGAAACAGCACCGCTTCCACACAGTTTTCGCGAACGTTTGCTGCGAAGACGAGTCATGTGAACTGTTCACTGCGATAGAACGAATGGCTCAGTCATACCTTGAACTGTGGTTACTTGGAATAGTTTCGGTATCAATTTGACCATTTTTAAAATATTTGTTTTGGGGTGATTTGGTAAACAAATATATAATTGGAGCCGAGGGTTTAAAAATAGGTTCCCCAAACACCATAACAACTACAATTTTTAGTGGTAAATTATACCCTTGTTATTGGTAATTTGTTGGGCTTGAATTCAGGAGTATCCTGGTTCTATTATTGGTCTGGCCTTTCTGATTTCGTTTTTACATAATCATCTCCGTCATTTCCAGATCAGCATATACACTTAAATCTCTTTCCACAAAAGAAATACGCTTTTCTCTACAACGTGCTTCATATATCTCCATGGATTCCATTTAACACTGGCTCTCCTTCGCTTCTAACTACATAGTCTTAGTAATAACCACGGTCTAAGAGGTAGAGGTCTTGACACTGCCTATGCTCTCCAGCAAGAGAAAATGGTCCCTTCATGTCGCCGAGCGCTAGTAGTAATTTGGTGGACGATTTGTCTTGTTTACATCTCGCGTTTTAACATTTTTTGCAATTATTTACATAAAATAATGTTAATAAGGTAAGCTAATATAGTATATACATGTTCCATGTCCATAATTGCAATGGCATGTGTGGAACTGTTTATAAAAGTAGTCTGAAGAAATAT
>PNEQ01013960.1:28494-49472 GCA_003012365.1 Medauroidea extradentata | reverse complement strand
ACTCAAGTAGGAGAGAGACGGATGTCGAACGCTGCCGAACGCAAAGGCCGATTGTACTTCTTTGTCGCTCGTTCCGCGCTCTCGCTTGCACTTCAAGCCTTACATGGAACGCCTCAGAGCGAGGTAACGCCGCATGAGTCATGTTTTTTCGTGCGTGCAGCCGGCTCTATCGAATTATAAGACGTTGTCACGTCAAAATCGTTTTTAAATTTTTATTCGATAGTAAAGCATACTACAGCAAAGTGCTATATAAATAAAAATCCGCTGATAAAATAACTACTCGGCAAAAAACTCTCATCAAATTTTTATGAAAAGTTCAGTTTTTAGTGACGATTGAGAATCCAGTCGTACACTCGACGTCGTACCTATCCATACCACTCAAACAAAAACGTTTTGTATAAACCACGTATCGCGTAGGTATTTAAAACACCTATAAACTGGCTGCTCTGTGCTGGAATTTATATTTTTAATACAACGTGCGTTGCCGTCTCATGTGGTTGTGGGTGGTAGCTATTCAGTCAATTTTTCCAATAATCTGTGGTACGTAGGCTGGCACACATAACCAGTTTTTGCAAGAACTTTTTCATCGACCGTGTATATTGGATTGGATTGCATACATTACGTATTTCCTTTCGTGTAACTATTACTATTCTTTAAAAAAAAAATTACCTAACATCAGAGGGATATTCATACGAAAAAAAAAAAACACATAAAATTCTTCATTTCGTTGCAGATCAACGTCATAACTTTCACAGTGGAATAAATTGCTGATGTGAGACTTCTCAGTACGACAATCAGGAAAGACAATGTGACAAACATGCAATGAGGAACTAACCTGTTCGAGACAAACGATTTCATATTAAAGTACCGAAATTATCCAACATTGACCTTAATCGTGTCTTTTTAAACTACTCACTGTCAAGGTTGCTTGTTGAATTGAATTAATGACTGCAAGATTATTCGCGTGTAATGCATATGTTAGATTAATTGTGATAATTATATGGTATTAATTCAGAAATAAATTAGGTATTTAAAAAAATTGTGCTGACCTTTAGCTTTTTCTGTAAAGACTGGTTCGATTTTACTCTTTAATTTCGCAAAAAAAAAAATTAAATAAAAATATTTTCTTCTTATGTTAAAGCACCGAGCCACTTCAGGTTACTTAATACTACTGCATAGAATTTTTTTTTTTGTATTTTAACCTATTATTCTTATGAAAATAGAAGATTGTTTTGTCACGTTTCATACTTCATTTGAAACAAAATGTTTTGATGGGATAAGTACACATATGAATGTACAGATATTTTTAGCGTTATCGATTTTATTCCTGTGCGGCTGACATTAAAACCTGTTATATATACATATACTATCATTATACATATTTTTACTGTCACATATATGATAGTAAAATTCGGGAGGAAAGTAATACGCGCATTACTTGAAAATATTTAAAATGTTACAAATACATATTTTGGCAGATTTTGGCTGGCAGTTTGACGGAAGTGTAACAGTCTAAGGGAAAATATTTCAACCTTGCTAATCACAAAAGGCTTAATTCTTGAAAGTGTACAAATACGAAAGCTGTCGAGGGGGTTATATGAAATATCTCTAGTGTAAGATATTCGATTGCATCCTTCCAAGTTTTTAAATTTAATTTTTATTTTACTGGCTATTTTTATGTATGCGACCAGAACGGCAGGCCCCGCTCATTCTCCTGGCCAGTGAATAACCCGGTATTTCCTTGACGTCAGAGGCGGAGCTGATCGTCGGGCAGACCACATAGTCACCTACTCCACCGACAACACCCTATCGAACCTACGGAGAATGAGGGCAGCAGGGGGGAAGCACGGTTGTCTCACTGACTTGCGCACTCGCTTCCCACCAAGACGATCCCGTTTAGATTCCTGGCGGGTTCGGTTCTCGGATATTCGCATTTCAGAATCATGGCGGACGAAGACACTGGTCAGCGGGTTTTCTCGGGGATCTCCCGCTTCCCCGTCCCCCTCATTCCGGCGCTGCTCTATTGTAAGGTCTGATTTCTTGTCATCATTCGGGGCAATCAGATAACTACGAGCACCCAGTAAGATGTCTGCATCCTGGTCCTTCGGTACCTTGTAATTTGTTTATCTACAAGAGATTTTACGTAAAATCTTTACCAAACATATCACTTGCAAGATTCTACAGTTTATGTAACGTTTACATTCTATGGGCCAAATTTTACTGTTTATTCTTTAGAAGTGAAAAAATATACCAAAACAAATACGACGCATAAAAAAAACACACGTGGAAATTTAATGGTAGGTATGCCATTTTGCAAATTAAACTTCAATTTAAGGGCTTGTTCCCGAGTTTTTTTCAGACTGGTGCCAATAACTCAAATATTTTTTAACCAAAAGTTTTGAAAAATTTTGAGTCAATGTGCAATCACACGATGCACAATACTGTGGACGCGTTTTTTAAAATAATGTACCATTCGCCAGCAAAAAAAAAAAAAATAATTTCCTTCATTTTTGCTTATTTTCACGACGAAAAACGTGGTACGTTGGGTAATGAAATAAAAAAAAACGTTCAGTTTAATTCTACAAAAAAATTCAGCTACAAATTATAACATATAAGTGTCAAAACTGTGCAGCGAAATTTTGATATGAGTATTAGGTAGCAAAAAAAAATATATATATATATATATATATATATATATATATTCGAAATTACTGCAAAACTCCGTAAGAAGGCTTTAAGGCAGCTGCCTACCTCAGAGCCACGAATAGGTGCAGGCATATGGTTTTACATGTTTAATTAGATTCGATGTGACTCAGTACGTGTTGAAGCTACATTTACGCCAACTCTGACTGTCGTACTCTTCTCGGCGCCGCTTACGTTGCTAATAGATATTTTATACAGTTTTTTTTTGTATCTTGATAACTGTGGGCAAAAAACGTATTAATATGCACCGAAAACACTCAAAAACGGCTATTCGCGGTTTTTTCTTCCAGCAGTTTTATTAATTTAGAAATATTTTTTCTTTTCGCGGTGATGAAAATGGTTTTTGTCCAGAAGCGATATCACAAAAAGTAACTGAGTCACACCGAATATAATTTAACATGTAAAACCCTATCCTTGTCGCCACCAGAGTTCTGAGGTAGGCAAGACCCTTAACTGTAATCCTTTAAACATAGTTAAAAATGATGGTATACCGCGAAAATATATTGAGCCAACATACCCTTGAAAACACTGTAGTTTCTTGCATAATATAACATTGGGTGATGTCCGTCTGAGACAACGTATATAAATGTCTGCAGACCAACTACTGTCATCATATTTTAAAATAGTGGGATTATTATTGGCTCAGTAAATTGTACAACAGCTCCACGTTGAAGAGAAAGCCAGTAATAATCTAATAAGTGGAACGTGTGTTGAAGTCCAGCAAACAGTCAAGTTTTCCCACGAGTGTTTGAAAGTGTGGCAAACCGCGCATTACAAGATTTACAATCACGTGCAACTGCTGGAGCCACGTGTTTGCCACGAAAATATTTTTGCACCATTTTTGTTAAATTCCTCACGTGCATGACGGCAACTGCGCTTTATAGGGCCACGATTTTGTCGCGAAAAGATTTTTGTCCTACTTTGTTTCAGTGACTCTCGTGCACATCGACAGCTGTGTTTCATGGTTATTGGCAGCGTGTCTTTGTTCAGACACGTTTCTCATTTGACTGCACCAATCAGAATAAGGCTATTGTGACTCCGTACGTGTGTGATTTGCCAAGACAAGTGACAGTAATATCATCCAATCACAGACGATCTAGCAGAACTGCACCTGTGCACATGACGCATTGAAACCAGTTGTTGCAAAAATCTTTTCGCCATAAAATCGTGGCTCTAGCGCTTATTTGTGCTGGCAGCGTGTCTTTGTTCAAACACGTCTCTCATCTGACTGCGTCAATCATAAAACGGTTATCGTGATTCCAAACGCCTGTGATTTGCCATAAGAACCGCAGTACAAGTGTGAGTTAAATCATCCAATCATCCACCATGATTCACAGCTACAGACGTGCTCATAACATACTGAAACCAATTGGTGCAAAAATGTTTTCGTCGTAAACTCTTGGCATTAGACATTGCCTACAGTTACACAGTAAAAAAATTTCTGTACTTTTACAAATAGGTTCTTTGGAAACCAGTTTCCAAAAAAGGTTTTTTGTAACACTACGAAAATATTTTGTAAAACGTACAAAATTTTGGACATTTACAGATTTCTTTGTATATTTACAAACATTTCTGTAAATCTACAAACATCATTTTGTATATTTACGGCTAATATCTGGTTCATTTTACAATAATTGCTTGTAGTGTCACGAAATTTTTTTGGAAACTAGTTCCCAAAAAAATTTTTTGTGAAATAACGAAATGTTTTGTAAAATGTGAAAGGTCTCCTAGGTTTATTTTGTTTCAGTTCGAAAAATCTGCTCATTAGCATTAATTTCCTAGTTCCCAAAGTTGTTTACGATATTTGTAACCACTTTAAAATGATTCTGACATCTTACTTTTATTATCTGACTGATAATGTTCTGATATTACGTTACAAAAATTCCCTTGTAAATGTACAATTGTTTATTACTGTGTAAAGACATGACAAATTCGCGTTTTCTTTTAGCCCCAAGCTAGAATTCCAGCAACTGTAAGTTCGTGCCACTTTCGCAGTTGGTTCGTGACTTATTTGACACCTCCTGGAAGTCGCTTAGCCAATAGTACAGAAGCAACTAAATGCAGGCCCATATCACTGCGTCATCGAGCAGCCAGTGAGCAAATAATGTCTGCTTGAATACACAGATGTTCATGGAGGCTAAGCTACAGGTCTGTGAACCTGCGAATTGTTCCTGTCTCTACATATAATATAAATACAAAACTCTCAAAAATACTGTAGTGTAGGGAGAAAGCAGCTTAAGGGAATTTGAAAGCAAATGCTCCTTGATATATGTGGAATGTATATGTTAGTTCTCTAAGGTATTCCAAACCTACTACAATGCATTTTATATCTACCGTGTACATATTTAGATTTAAAGTAGTATTGTATTTGTTCTTCTGTACCTGTTGTAATTGACATGCTCCATATCCCACTTTTGGGATCAAACGGAGTGCACTGAAGTAATATTATTAATTAACAAGCCTCCCGCATCTGACTTTAACACGTTATCATACTATTGTCTCCGTTTCTAAGAAGAGTTCTGAAAACCAAACTTGCATCCAAGGAGTTTTAACAGGAAATCAATGTTAAAATCAATTACTTCCTAACACGTCCGTGTTAATAATAACCCTGTGGAACAAAAGGTGACATGAAATTTCCTGAGAAAGATAGTGATTTGAACTATATATATATATATATATATATATATATATATATATATATATATAAACACACACACACAGGGTGGGGCAGAATTCGACCGACAAACCGGCAGGATGTGATTACTCAGTAAATTACAGGCACAAAATGTGCAGAAAACTTTGTGTCTAAAATTAATATTTACGATGAAGTAAGCCTTCAAATATTTTACATTTGAAACGATATTTTCACAATATATGTGGAAATAAATAACTTGGAAGGACAATACTCTGAACTAAGCTTTATGTTGTTAGGCTCTTCTAATCCATATCAAATTCTGGTGAAGACCTTCCACCCCTGTCATAACAACAGAGGTAATCACCCTCTTCTTACGTAGGACCTACAAGTTTGATAGCATCAGGAAATTCGAACATCTGATGACGATTTATTGAGCTGTGTAACTTACGTAACGAAAATGATCCTCTAGCTGCAAATGTCTAGGACCTATCGTTTTCGTTAAAAACGCGGTAAACTATTAAGTGAACCGTTACAGAGCCTAGGACATATACAATACTGCGTATGTGTGTGTTCCTTTGTTCTCAGTGCGCAGGCGACTGTGGACAATCACTGTAAACATATGTTAAATCAGCTCACCACGCTGGCCCTTAAGTGCCTTTTTTTACGGAAACGAAAGGTCTTAGACAGTTGCAGCTAGAGGATCATATTTGTTGCATAAGTTACACAGCTCAATAAATCTTCAACAAGTGTTCAAATTTTCAGATGCTGCAAAACTTGTACGTGAATAGAGGGTGACCACCCCTGTTATTTTCACAAGGGTGGAAGGTCTTTACCAGAATTTGCTATGGATTAGAAGAGCCTAATAACATAAAGCTATGTTCAGAGTATTGTCCTTCCAAGTTATTTATTTCCACATATTTTGTGAGAATAACGTTTCAAAATTCGAACTTCAAAGGCTTATTTCATCGTTAATATTAGTTTTAGACAGGAAGTTTTATGCGCATTTTGTGCTTGTAATTTACTGAGAAATCACCTCCCGTGGTTTGTCGGTCGAATATTCAGCTCCATCCTGTATATATGCACACACACACACAAATGCAGAAATTTCTGGTAGTGTATTTCCTTTGTTTGAAAGCTGAAAGCCATTTTCCTAAAATTTGACGAATTTAGAAATACTTAGATTTAACAATTACTCTCCCATTTCCACTCCATGGCGGCAAGCTATGAGTGAAAAGTAGAGGCAAGAAAATTTAACGATATTATTTTTAGAGATAGGCTAGAATCCACTGTAATATGATCCCCGATCACTTTTCGTGACGATATAGGCACCAGGACTTCGATCCTTAGTGTGCTCGCATTTCATGATAGTGGGTATTTTGAAGTTTGCCTTATATCATTATTTAAACCACACAAACTGTCGACCAATAGATGAAGTTAGATAAGCCCAATGAGTCCATTCTGCTGTCAGATAACAACGCTAACTTTCAGGTCCCTACATATAAGGTGTTGAATTACGAACCCCTCTTCCCACCCTTCTTCAGAACACTTGCAATACCTATGCTTAAACATGATGGCATTTCGCGAAAATGTTTTGTGATAAAGTACCCTTGAAAACACTGTAGCTTCTTTCGACTTGTATGATTGGGTACTATACGTCTGACAACGTAGCTGTCTGCAAACCAGTAACAGGTATCAAGTATTACAATAGCGGTATTCCTATTGGCTCAGTCAAATAGAGAAAAAGCTCTACGCACAAGCTAAAGTCAGTCATACGTCGAAACTCAGCTAACAGTCAAGTTTTCCCGCGATAACCGTCACTAGAGACTATGGTTTGTCGGGGGAAAACTTGACTGTTTGCTAGATTTCAACACACATTCAGTTTACCAGAAGAAACTGGCTTTAGCTTGTACTTGGAGCTATTGCCCTATTTGACTGAGCTAATAAGAATACCGATATTGTAATGTTTGATGCCTGTTATTGAGTAAATTACCTAATCATGTATGTTGCAAGAAACTACAGTGTTTTCAAGGGTATGTTGGGACAAAACATTTTCTCGACATACCATCATCTCTACCTATGCTTATAAACTCGTGTGTACAGGTTGTTCAGAACTCAATACTGAAACTCCACTAGGTGGTTCCCGTTAAACTGTAATTCAACATATATAGTTACAAACGTACAGTAAATTTGAAAACGAGGTAAATTTCAAACATTAGTGCATTTCAGTTCATTTTGCAACTAGACAATCATGTGTTAGACTCGCCCTGACGGTTTTTCAGTAAAAATAGAAACCTGCATTGAATCAAGGAAAGGATCGCGTGTCATCTTGTCTAATGTGGCTGTGATTTCTTGCTGAGGCAGTTGCCAACGTACGAACTGCTAATACTAGAATGTACACGGTACTGTGGTGTCAAGAAGGCCGGTAATTGATTCCTCAAAATTTTCCTGTTTCTAGTAATTGTAGTTGTTTATAGGTGTAAAAACCCCTTCATAACTTATAAGCGCAGAATTTATATTACAATTCTTGTGTTTGCATACGGAGTTCCTTCATACAATTATCTAGTATCTAATTTCTAAATGGTGTGTCATTCGTTCACAATTTGCATGGCGGAACTTGTTATTTTTCTTACTTTTAATGGGGTTTCACCATTGATTGTGAGTGGTTTCCGGACATATGTCGAAAAATATATTTATAGATTGGTTTGCCTCTGGTAGCATTCTGGAAGAGTTTGTGTACCGAGTTCTGGAACAGTCTATACATCGTTCATTTATTTTCTTCTTATTTCAGATCTTAGACAAACGATAAAGATATAAAATAGTTACTGGAAAATTTTAAAATATTTTCAATATGTTATACATGCTCGAAAACCTACCAAATGGTTTCAGCTTCTTTTTTCCTCAGAAAACTGATTTCACAGCTTTATTTTTTTTTTTTTAATTTGGCATCAGGCAAGGTTGAGAAAGAGACTAAGTTAATATAAATAAATTACATAAATATTTTATTAAATTCCTATAAAACAACGCCCCAGCAATAAAAATTATTTTCCTTTTAAAATCGGTCTAAAACGGAACAATAAATTTTCCCGCGTGGCCGTCACCACGTGATTATACAGTAGTGAAAATTTTATAATCATTAGTAAGAATTGATTGAAATTATTAAAGTAACGAATATATACTGTACTTAAAATTTATATTTTGCTCATATATATGTTTCGTTTCACAATCAATACCGAATTTGGATAAAGACAATAAAATAGACAAAAAATAGTCTCGAAAAGTCATGCTTTCGGATAACTGAATACAGGCTATAAGTTATGCAACAGAAAAGTAATTTTAAATTGTTTTGACATTATTTAATATGTGTTAACCAGCGTGAAATTCATGTATTATTCGCATCTTTTTCAAATGTTTGGCTATTTTTATGCGTTTGTGATTCAGCTGCTCTTTTCAGGTGATATTGTAGGCCTATAACATTAAAAAAACTGATTTACTTAACACGCTATAGAATTTGAACGATTAAATTAATTTCGTCAGTCTTAAAAATCAGTACTAAAAATTAATAACAAAAGCTATATATTAGTTTAAAGTAGATACATTAGCCAATAAGATAATTCAAGTAGGTGGGGTGCTCTTCTGGTTTCGAATTCTAATTAACACGTAGAAATTAATTTGGTCTCAGTATACTTTTTTTACGTTTGCGGATCAGCCCTTTGTCATTTTTTAAGTAAATAATATTAGCAATTTCAAAATAACTCATAGTCACATATTCGGCACTTAATTTATTTATTTCGTGTCGTTCTATTATAATCTATGAAGGAATGAATTTTCACAGGCAAATAACAAGATGAACTTCCATATTGTGGTAAGTATCTATGATGTTGCTAAAATGTACAATATGTCCGTCATTTATTAAAAATTAGACAGAAAGAAACCAAAATATATTCACTGCTTTCATTTCAATCAATATAAAACTCAGTATTTTGATAGCGACAGATTAGCTTATTTTATTCTCGTAGCATAAAAAGCTCGTCTCTTATCGTCTGAGTTACGTGCTTCAAGACCAGCAATGCGTTATAAACAATGCTGTGATTTTAAACTATAGAACTATTTTTCTTTAAAAATACTTTATACTAATAATTACGAAAAACTTTTCTTTTCAGTATTTTTTCTTTGTAGAAAGGAGACTGAAGCGAAAAAAAAAATTGCTACTTAATGAAAAACAACATAGAAAGCGCAGTATTTTTGTATAAATGTCAAAGAATGTCACGTACACTCTAAAAAAAATTTGTAAAATTTACAAGGATATTCTTTGTACTTTACAAATCCTTGTAAAAGTACAAAGAATACCCTAGTAAAATTATTAGTTTATGAAGTTACAAAGGTAAACTTTGTAATACTACAAAGGAATTCCTTGTACCTATACCGACAGTTCCTGCACTGAAAATTATTTTGTAAAATATGACAAGGCACTTCTTCGTAGTTGTACAAACTTTTGTAAATGTTGAAAATATTCCTTGTAAAATTATTAATTCATAATGTTAAAAGGATTTTGTTCGCAAAAAAAAAACTTAAAAAAAAGGTGTAGCCTACAAAAATCGTAAGTTCGCCGGAAATTACTTATGCAAAGATCACAACCTCTGAAAAGTATTTTTTCTGGAATAAAGTGAATATTTATATTAATTGCGTGCTTTAAAAGAAAGAATTATTGCTGAACTTTACATTGAATGTATACAAATAAATAAAGACTAAACGATATAAAAGTCACGCTGGTCTAGGGGTAAGGTGCGTAGAACCTGAGCACGGAGGTAGTGGTTCTACTCTTAACACCTTCCGAAATTTTTTTTTTATTGTTTCAAAATAATCTCTTGTATACATCCTTTATTCAAAATGTATTTGATAAATAAGTTCAGTGTTATTTATGAAGTACAATGAACATTTATTATTTTTTTCCTTATTGTAAGTAGAGCTACAAGACTAGTCCTTGTAATTTTACAAACCTTGTATTTTGTTACAAGGATAACCGTTGTAGTTTTACAAGGCATTTATTTGGCAACTGGGTTTCCAAGACTTTTCTTTGTAAAAGTACAAATTTTTTTTACAGTGTATATAATTTCGGAAACAATCTGCAATGTGATAACAATGATTGACATCACATGTGAAACTGTTTCCTTTGTGAATAAAAGTAAATTTTTTCTTTAAAAAATTGTGTGTCGTGCGAACATAATTTGGACTAAATTCGGAATTAAACATGAAAAAAAAATGTGATTAAGCAATACATTTGTTAAAATAACAACAGCCAGGTGTTGTTTGCCAGTACCACGTGGATTTACTCCACAAAAATTATAACTGCAATACACAAACACAACCTTCTTTCTTGTTTTTCTTTTGATTAGGTCTGATGGTTTCACAAACATTCTGGATATGCCCCATGTTGTCATGTTGAAGGAACATACTGTTCCAAGGTTGGAACTCAATTCTCTTAAAGAAATCAAGAGCAGAACCATGTAAACCGTTATAAAAATGGTTATACCGACACTACCACAGCTGTTAGATATGTTGGTATTACTGTCTACTTCTAACATTCTGATAGATTGATCCTATTGTAACAGAGACATTTTTCCTACAATGATGGTATTCGCACAACGACTGCAACTGTATTTTAAAAGTGTCTTAAAATATACTGTGAAAAAATTTTTCATAAACTAGTTTTGAGTTCAAGTGAATGGACTATATCTTGTTATGACAATTGACTAGCAACACACCATATGAGACGGCCACACAAACTGTACAATATACACAACTTGCAACTAAAAGCAGCTAAATGAAAGATTTTTAACCTGACTGCACGATACGTAGCTTATGCCAAACCTTTATAAGCAGTGTAATACAATTCCTATTGACCACAATTACTGTCTGAAAAGTCACAAATTGGGTGTCAGAAAATAGCTTGCTGAATCACAAGAATAAGTATTATTATTTTTTTTTTATCTTCAGTTACTACGGATAACTAAGGAAGGGTGAATACAGGTATCAGCAATAAAGGCATAGCACAATGTGTAAAATTTTTTTACAACTATTAGAGTAAATAAACACGTTGCAATGTTTTACGAAATCAAATTTATATACGACCATATTTAATACGGTGGTACTAAACATCTCAAAATTGTAGTGGATAGTAATTGAAAAAACTGTATAGAAATGTGATCACTGGAAAAAAGGAGAATTATATTATTTATGGTGAGCGATATATTATGTGGAGAGCAATACAGGCTGTTAAGAAATATGTTTCATGGGGTACAAACTACGAGTCAAGAGGCACAGCGTGAACTAGAAAGTTGGATCACTCACCTTGTTGTAGATGTCTTGAAGGACCTGCTGACTAACGATGCCGACGTCCTCCCAGCTGTCTCCAGCTTCCAGAGCAGCAGCGGCCCGGTAGTCACCGTCAGACCCGCTGCTAGTGAGGCTCTCTCCACTGTCGCCAGAGTGAACCGTGGATGACTTCCCTTTGTGTTGATCCTGGAGGTCAGCAGCCTCCTGCTGCACTTTGGACTGTCTGGCGAACACCGGGCCTTTGACACTCGCCTGCCTCGGTTGATTCCTAGCCGGGCTGATGGGCAGAGGAATGTGGCTCGATCTCGGCTTCGACGTCGCCTCCAGCTTTACCTGAACCACTTCCTCCGGTTTTCTCTGCTGAACGGGCACTTCGTCAGGGCTCTTCTCCGAGCTGGTCTCCTCCTTGGTCACAACCAGCACGACATCCTCCTCCTCGTCCTGCTGGGCGCTGGCCGCGTCGCTGTCCGGGGTGCGCATCACGACCATCGCACCTCCGAAGCGGACGCGACGGGGCGTCCTTCTCAACGGCAGTACGATCTCTTCGTCGTACTCCTCCCGGTCGTTGTCATCCTCGTCCGTCAGCACCTTCATGACGAAGTCGTTGTTGTATATCCCTTCATCAATGTTTTCGTCGCTGTCGTGTGCTTCTTCGGATGCGGCTGGAGCATTCCTTTTCGACGATGCGTCCTCTTCGTCTTCTTCTAAAATCGTCATCGTGATAGCCGTCTCCTCACTGAATTTGATCTCCGTCTCCAGGATGACCTTCCCCGACTGCAGCACGTCCTCTCCTATCACGAGTTCGCTCACGTCGTCCGTGACTTTCTCCAACCTTCCGTCGTGTTCCTTCACGAGGACGACCTTAGCCGCGGACCCTTCTTCTTCGTCGTCGGACTCCCTCTCAGACGATGCGTCACCACCGCTCTCGTTGCCCGCGTCGTCGTACTCCTGGCTGACGCCTTCGTCGTCCAGGGAGTTCTGGTCGTCTTCTGGAAGCCTCTTCACGGCGTACGTGATCCGCTCACTGCTGTCCGTGCTTGACTTGACGTCCGAGGACAGAACGATATTTTGGTTCTGGTCGTGGCTCGCCGAGTTGTCCGATGAAGAGGCTTGAGGGAAGGGCGGCGAGGAAGATTCCTCGCTCCAGTAGCCGTAGCCGTGGTCGAATGTGTCGACAGAGGTCTCTGTCATCAACTGCCGTCCGTCTCCACCCGGCACCAGCTGCAAGTCTATACCAGAGTCACCGAGGTAAGACTGCACGTCGTACACCTGACACAGGATGTCAAAGTCCTTCTTGCACTGCGGGTGGAATTCCTCGAGGAAATGGTCGAACCTTGACTCACCTACCATGTCCCTGATCTTGACGAGAGACCTCAGCGCCTGCTCCTGGAACGTCACCTGCACCACCTTCTTCGAGAGGGCGCTCACAAGGTGGACCAGCCCATCCTGGGAGATCGATACCCCGGACTGCGACGTCAACAATGGCTGCACTAGGGAGGGCACGCTCAGGATGACGCCCATCGCGACGTTGCCCTGCAAGGAGTTGTTGCCAGCGGGTTTCTCCAGCCCCTGGGTGAGAACCGCCCTGAGGACGGCCTCGGGGTCGGCGGAGTGACCCACGTGCACGCGGAGGGTGTCGAGCGCGGCCTTGCGTACGGCGGGCGCCGTGTGGCCGAGGTTACGCACCAGCTCGGGCAGCACGGTCGGCGTCATGAGCGCGTCGACGTCTTCCCCGTCGAGCACGGGTATGACGTCTGTGAGCACCCTCATGGCGTGCTGGCGTACCTCCCACTCGGGGTCCCGCAGGCGGGAGCCCAACTCGGCGAACACCACGCTCTTGTCGACGTCGGCCGGCACCCGCCGGTTCTTCAGCACCTGCTCCCACAGCGGCGTCAGCTGCAGCGCCTTCCTCGACGCCGAGCTGAAGCGGTGCGGTGAACTGGCGTCGCCGTGCTGCCGCAGCGTCTGCACGCCATCCATGGTCTCGTCGTCGTCCGGGTCGCGACTGCTACCGGCCTGCAGCCCCCACCAGCACATGGCGTCGCATGCCGGCGCCGCTGACCTACTGAGCGACTCGCCGGCCGCCGCTCGATGGCGCGCCCTCACGTGACCGGCAACGGTTGAGGGAGGGGTTACGACGCATCGCTCGATGGTCACCTGCTTTCAAAGGCGGGAAATTCCCTTTCCGTTCAAGCAAACAAATCACATCTGGCCATCCATGTAAACAACATTACTCAAATGCTTTGACCATGGATTCATCCACGTTGAAGACACATCCCTGAGGTCGTAATACTGTCGCCTAATTCGCCAGTCTATTACCTTCGGATCTTTAGGTTCCGAATTAGAATGCCGGGAAAACCACTGGCGTACGAGCCAGTTGTAGGCGACTTAAATTGTAAATTTTAAATTTTACTATTTACCGGTTGTTTTTGTGGGAAAATAAACATACGTTTTTGTTTCGTACTATTTCTTCATAATCATTGCAATTGAAATATCTGATAACGGTGCATTTTCTCTCCCCCTTTGTTGTGCTAACGCCAAATGCTAAGGTAATATTTACCAGTGTAGTTTTTGTAAATTTTCAATACCATTCTATAATAGCTGTACCAGCTTTGTAACGAAACAATAGAGAAGATATTTCTATAACAAAACCAAACCTGTATGGTCTGAAAGTTATCAATACTAATACAATACAAAAAATATATCAGTAATTAAAGCAAAGACATATTATCCAGCAGAGACTTGCTTGCTAGTTAGTAAGTTGGCTCAAATAATTGCTGGTAAGCCTTCTGACACGTACATTACATAGTTTCATCAAATGGAACATAATAATAGCAACCCAAAAATTCCACACTTAAATAATGTGCGTGGAGCAGAATGTTCGCAATTCAGTTAACTAACATTTAACTCAGTCCATCCGGTTTAAGGAAATATTTGTAACAGGCTCAGTTTCTTACGTGCTAAGATAGTAAGTACGATTATAGAAGTATGCCTTTGCAGTACTCGTAATAAATAATAAATCCTAAAAGATATTATGCCCTTTAAAGCAAAAATAGGAAGTACAAACAAATACAATCAAACACAGCAATGGGAGACCAAACTAAAAAATCTTGACAACAGAAAAATTCAGGCTATTAAAAGAGTTCACAAACTTTCAGACTGACATATGAAGGCACAGCCCAAACCGTTGGACAGAGAAACGTAAAACTAATAAATTGTATTCACCTCAGGTCCAAGGCAGCCACTAAGGAGATATTATTCGAAATTCAACCACTAAGATGGTGAAAAGAGGTGAAATGTTATTCAACTAATCACCTGCATAGTTCGAATCCGAAAAGCTATCGTCAAGATTGTAATTTAAACGGGACACACATACAAATGCATACCGAGCAATTAAAGGATTTTTGAACCTGGTATTTAACGGTGTGAAAATACGTGAAAACTTGTTTCGAACATTCCTTTATGTCTGTCGAACACTTCGAGATATATAGAATATCATCTTTCTTCTAAAATACAGTTACATAAACACACAAAAATGTGTATTTTATGATTCTTTGAAATTTTACCTCCCTGAAAGTGGGAGGGTGAAAAGAGGATAAATTTGTTTTTAATTAATATTTCATATAGTTCAAGTTGAATGAGCCATAGTCGTGAGATTTACTTCAATTTTATAAAATGTGACTTCAAATTTTTTTCTAAATTCCATTCCTGTGGGGTTTGAAAAGACGTGAAATGTGTTTTAGATTACTTCTTAATATATGTCGAAACATTCAAGACAGAAGTACTCTATTCATTGTTCAGTATGCTGCTCATACAAATACCAAAAAATAATAATTAGCTTTTCTTCTAATCTGACACCAAATAATTAAAAAAAGCGATATGTGGATTTGTATCACCACAGAACCATTAGATATTGACGTGATTTTTGTTGTTTTTGTTGAATGATTACGCAATCTTTATTGACTGAAAAGTAAATTCATGTTATTTTTTCTCGAAATTCTACACCTAAGTGGATGACATGTTGTGAAAAAGGCAAAAATGTTTACTACAAATCGTTGATATATCTCGAACTCAAACTCTAACAATTTCATGAAACTAATATGGGTTGCCTCCCTTACATCGCATATAATTACGTTGGCGTTACGTTTTGTGAACATTACATGTTGGCTTTTCGGGCAGTACACCGTGAGGAACAAAAAAGGTCCACTTGTCGCAAATGCTTGGAGAGCACCGTTTACCAGAAAAACGGACACAACTGTTCCTTGCCAGGTATGTAGGCCAAATGTGCTACATCCGCTAAGAATTGGATTTGTACCATGCTCTCAGGAAAATGCAACCTGTGATGCAATTGTTGAAGCTTGTCGCAAAATGAAGTTACATAAGCTTAAAATAAAAAAAACATGCCTTTGCACGACTCGGTTAATTTGGCAACAAATTTAGTTAAGCAAAATTTACAAAAACTCTATTATTTTGACGACATAAATCCGCAAAAATTCATAAGCAACGGAACTTTCTTTAGTACATTCTGAAAAGATATCAGTATGTCATGTATGTATTTCGCTAATAAATAAGAAAATAAAGAAAATCGTACCAGGGATGCACCCTAGTGCGGGGATAAATCCGAACTGGTTGATGGCATTCTGATTTTGGGCCTGTAGGCTGTCATCATCTCTGCATTATGATAATGGAATGAGACTCTACGAGGAAGCGTTGCCGAAATAAAAGGGCGGGGGAAACAGGAGTTCTCTGAGAAATCCTACCGACCAGCGACATCGTCCGACACGATTCCCACTTCCGAAAAACTGGTGCAGTCACAATGCAGAGATAATTGCAGCCTACAGGATCGAAATCAGAATGCCATCATCCCGTTTGGAGCTATCCCCGCCCTAGGGTGTATCCCCCATACGATATTTCTTTATTTATTAATTTGTTATCGAAATACGTACATAGCATACTGATATTCTTTCAGAATGTACTAAAGGATGTTCTCTTGTTTAAGAATTTCGTAGATTTATTACGTCAAAATAATAACATTTTGTAAAACTTTGCTAAACCAAATTTGTTGCCACATTATCCGAGTAATGCATAGGCATTTTTGTTTTGTTTTGTTTTTAATTAAGCTTATGTAACTGCGTTTTGCGACAAGATTCAACAGCGGCGTCATGGGTTGCATTTTCCTGAGAGCATGGTACAAATCCAATTCTTAGCGGATGTAGCACATTTGGCCTACATACCTGGCAAGGAACAGTTGTGTCCGATTTTTCCGGTAAACGGCGCTTTCTAAGCATTTGCGACAAGTGGACCTTTTTTGTTCCTCACGATGTACTGCCTGAAAAGCCAACATGTAATGTTCACAAAACGTAACGCCAACGTAATTATATGCGATGTAATGGAGGCAACCCATATTAGTTTCATGAAATTGGAGAGTTAGAAGGCTGAAATTATTAAATGTTTAAGATCTCAATGATAATTAACACCACCCAAAGAATCGTAATTTAACTCCAAACCATTTTTTATATTTTGACAAAATACGATTTTCAAACTCGATTTTCAAGGGTTTGTTCCGCCCTTAATAATAACTTTTCTTGGAAGTGTCCTATGTAATGACTACTTCATTTTTCATGAGGAATCACCTCCCGGAGTTTGGGATATTAATATTTCCTTACACCCTGTATATATATATATATATATATATATATATATATATATATATATATATATATAGACACACACACACATACACAACACTCCTTTATGGAGAAATACTCGTATTTATAAACGTTAAAACGTATATCATTGTGTTGGCTGTAGCTGAAATGACAGTGTGGAGGAATGCGACTATTTTTAAATCGACGGTATACGAACCTAATGTCAACTTTATGCCTCAGGCGCCTAGCGACCGTTTGTTTGGGAAAGCCTGTCGCTTGGCAGGTGGCAAGTGTGGCAACAATGACGTCATTATGGACGCTGTCACGTTGTCATGTCACAGGTGTCTTGTCAACACCGTGACTCGCAACAGAAGACGATGGTTGATGAAATATAACATTTCTTCGATCTTGCGCCGTGGTGTGGACAAGAAGGCGATACAAAGTACATTGCACCAAATTACATTCTCGGTTCTAGGCCGTGAATTCAGGAGTGTTGATAACATGTGCTTACGAAAATTCACGAGGGTAGGGTAGGTCAGGCGTTTAAGGTGTTCAAAATTTAACCCGAGTGAAATTTACCCGTGTATGAAATTTCAACTACTGGCCTCTCGGTCAACTACCAGAACTAATGTTATATTTAAATATAAATAAAATACCATGTAAAGTATGCACTGCAGACGTAGTGTTTAGCAACATGTTTATAAAGTGGAAAATATTTAGTATTTTATTGCATTTACGGCGTTTATCAAATCCCTGTAATAGACAGATTATGGTAACGTAGCTGAAATACCATACTTTGGCGAGTGAATTTTCATAAGTGCCTAACGTTGTTTTGTTGAACATATTTGGCAGCCGTAATTAATCGAATTTAGAAATGAACATGTTTCAAGGTTACACACCTCAAAGGAATGAAATAAACGACATTTCTAACAACAACCAACTTTGACACTACATTCTAAAAATGCTTACTTTACCACAACGCAAAGTTTGTTTGATTATTAGCCACTTAAAAGTAGCTTTACCACAAATAAAATCTTTGTTTTAAGTGCAAGTAAAGCCATTATTTAATTCTGTTTGTGAAAAGTTTCCAAAATAAAGATTGTCTTAAAATTTTGCAACTAACCCAACAAAAAAAAAATACAACTGTTTTGATAGAATAATAATATTTTTGTTAATATTATTTGACACATCAAACAAGAAATTTCTTCGCGGCAAAACTAATTTGCAGTGGTTTATATTACAAACAATTGTGTTGCGAAAATAAAATTGTTTACTGTATAATATGTGGCATATTTAAGTACTATCAAATCAAAAGTTAACATTCGTGAAATTTTATTTATAGTTTTGCAGCAATCTGCAATTTGTTATAACATTTAACTGCGAATATAAAAACAATAAAAACACGAAATGCTGTTAAATTTAGGAGTGCAATATTATGTCGCACAGACAAACCGCCATATTTATTTTACTGTTTGTTTCCCTTGAAGCAGTCAATTGTAGCGCAGCTCAGAAGAGAATTCGTTTGGAAATACGCCTGAAACGTGTTCGGAGTAAAAAGAAGAACTATCAAGATCGATACAAGTGTTCCTTTAGTGTAAGATACAACTTCAGTTGAACATGTTCGAAGTTCACGTGAGTGTATCCGCCACCCTAGTTTTGAAAGCTCTTCTTTATTTTAATGAATTCCAAGATGGCGTCATAGGTAAACGATACCACTGAATATCTAAAAGTCATTAGATGGCTATCTAGCCCACAGTACGATCACTGCAAACAACAGCCCAACTAATGTAGTATCTCGAGTGACTGAGATGAAATAGCCAGGGAACTAGCTCTCTAATCGAGAATGCGTGGATCCTAATGGCTATTAAGAGGGCGTGGTACATAATTCAACGCTAAAAACATTAACCTATAACGGTAGGTTTCTTGAGGCCAATTTGCGAAAATTAAACAATAGCAATCCTAGACAATAGTTTTTGCTAACGTTTTAAACTAAATTGTTTCCAGTGTTACAAACTTCTGAGGCACAATCTCTGACGCCGGAACCTCTAGCATTTAACTGCGGAGCAAGATATCACGCGTAACGAATTAGTAATTCTGGATAAATATCTACTCATAAAGTTGGCAAATACCATTATGTAGGATTTTCATGAGTATTTCATCCATACTGGCTTCGAAAAAAGCGTAGAAATCAATTTATGTTTTCAGCGTTTATTTATCTACCACGCACTCTTAAGGCAGTAACTCAGAGTCCAGATGGAATTAAGTAATAATGTATGTTTATTAATCGTTCGTCAGGGACGGTTACAAACTAGTCCATAACCCGATATTCATACTCAGTGGTCTGCGACATATTGTATACGTCATCGATTTCAACACTATTCCAAACACTGGACGTCGTTTTTAGGACACACTCCACTGCGATGCATATGTCTGTCAACGATAACTTCAGAGAACTGAAAGACATAAATAAGCGGAGTGTGCTTCAGTCAACAGGATGTATTCACAAAATAAAATTCCAAAAACGGGATCGGGTCAAATACAGCGACAGCCAAATAAGAAGTTTGTCGTTTTACCACAGCATAAGCCTGCATCCTGTGTTGTCTGCTTCGTTGGTGTCTGTTTTTTTCTTCTCATTCTACTTATTTGGCTATCCTTGTTGTATTTCATCCGATTTTATTTGTGGAATATTATGTTGTGTATACGTCCTGTTGAATAAAGCATACTCTGTTTAGTTACGTTTTTTCTATTCTCTGTGTTTTTCATGTAAATATTATCACGATGTTGATTTTCCAATGTCTCTAAAAATAATTAATACTTAGAGAATGACATGTAAGCAAGGAAACAACCTAGCAAAGAGCTAACACGTTCGTAATTAGCAAACAATTCCAATGTTTTCTGTAAAGACAACTTCATCACAAAGATAGCTCGGTTGACGCGGTTGCTAGAGCACTCGCCTCCCACCAAGGCAATCCGGGTTCGATTCCCGGCGGGGTCGGTTCCCGGGTTTTCGCACGTGGAAATCGTGCCAGACGATGTCACTGGTCGGTGGTTTTTTTCGGGGATCTCCGGTTTCCCCCGCCCCTTCATTACGGCGCTAAGGACCTAGATGTTGTGTGCAGACCAAAACGTCTTCAATAAACCGAATTACGTATTGTTAGTGACTGGAAGTTTTTACAAAATATTTCTGCATGACTTTGTTGTAAAGCCTTGTATGCACATCTGCAGCGCAACTATATAAATACTAGCTGTCCCTTTGCGGCTTCGCCCGCGTGTACTATAGAAAAGCGTAACTAAATTTTAATAACGTATTAATTGATGGTGTTACTATATTCTCTGTATATCTTTATAACAACAAATACAAACAGCTTTATCCAGTCCACTACGCTGAGGGTACTTTAATTGCAGAACATCTTTGTTTTTAATTCATCTTTATTTCTCTACAAAATAGCTACCCGGCCGAGGCTTTGCCCGCGTGAAATTATGTAATACAAACAGTAACTCTGGATAAAATATGTGATGAAGGCATTTAACAGTTAGCGTACTCAATAACAGTGAACTATAAATTGTCTTAGCTCAGTGAAAAGAGCGCACGCAATATGCTCGTATGATGTCATGTCATGTCCCATCGCAAAGACTTGCACAGGATACGAACCCGTAAC
>PNEQ01013960.1:0-20558 GCA_003012365.1 Medauroidea extradentata | reverse complement strand
GTAGGAGAGGGACGAGAGGGGAGTTGGAGAAGTCAACAGCCGGCCGAGATAGTAGGTCCAGGTTGTAGACAACCAGTAGTCTCAGTCTGGTTGGCGAGCCTGCGTCGTGACTGGAGAGAACACTTCTCAAGGTCGCACCTTCAGAACACTCATCCGTTTACTAATAAATGTAAGTACTGCTTTTCAACACTTTCATAGTTTGCCTGTAGGTGGTTATACATACTTAATAAGAAATTTCGCGAAAAGATTTTTGCAGCACTTTGTTTCAGTGCCTTACGTGCGCACATGCATCTCTGCTTTGTGGTCAGTGATTGGATGCCGTAACACCCAGCGTCTGGAGGTTAAACCCGCAAATCACAGACGTGTTGTGTCACAGTTATCCGTGTACTGATTGGCACAGTCAAATGAATAACAACTCTGCACAAATGACTCTCTTCTCAACAGCCATGAAGTTGAGCTGCAGGTGTGCACGTAAGACACTGAAACAAAGAGAGGCAAAAGTATTTTCCCCAATAGTTCCTGTCGCTATATACATACTGCATCTAGGGACTGGAAAATTTCACGGATTCAATGACCTGCAGGCCAGAATCCATTGTACTATGCATACTCGAGCCCCGTCGATTCCTCCATTGTCTGTTCCACTGAGTAACAGCTAATGAATAGATACAGGTAAAATTCGCGGATTCACTGACCCATAGACTAGCCTCCAAGAATATATATGCACTCAAGTACACAGTTTTATCAATTGAAACGGTGTGTTATATTACTAAACATTAAGAACATGTAAATTGATTGTATGTATAAACGTACATTGTTTAAGGATTGCCCCTGATTCAAGAATTCAACAGAGAAGAGGGGTGACCTTAACCCATGTCAACCTCCCCCTCCCCTCCCGGCTTTTGTTTCACCCTGACCAAACAGGTTAACATATAAAAGCCTGCAAGTGATTCAGTGTCACGTGACTAAAAATCTTAGCTCAGCTAACCTCATCAAGCACTGAACTAACGTGCAAGATATTGACGATATCCGATTAGTTCATTTTTAAGTACGGGAATCTGAATAAAAAGACTCGTTTTTAGCTCTGTTGGATGACTTAAAAACTCTATTATAAGTACAATGAGTAGATAGCAATTTTCATAATGTTTTTTTTTTTTTTTCCTTTTTCGCATTTCTACCAGGTATATTATTTTCTTTTTCTTTTTTAATTTCAGACATAAATTGTGACTAAACTTAGCTCTTATGACAGGTTTATGTACCTATCATAGTTTTTGCATCATCGGTTATCACAGTCTAAATTAGCATGTCAAGGTTTTAAGAACGATGCTAAAACAAACTGACTTACCAAACTGAAATAATTTTCCCTTATTAACGATATTACAGGATACAAGGTCTACTATATTGAAATAATAAATAAAATATTTTTATGTTGAAAATATGCTGAACATTATAGTAAAATTAAAAAAGCGCATTTTTCTAAATATAAATATATTTTAATTGGTTTTATGTAGTATATTTTATAGCCTGCATCATTATTCAATGCAAATTATTTTATTTAATTAAGTCGGTTGGTTTTAGCGTCGTTCTTCAACACGTAACATAATTTGGACTTTGTCAAGCCATTATGCAAAATCTTTCATGGATAAATAAGTATCACAAGAGTAAAATTTAGTCACAGTGTATGTCTAAATAAAATATCTGCTACAAATATAAAAACAAAATAAAAGGGATGAAAATTGCTGTCTACCGCGCCTTTAATGAGCATAGTGTCATTACAATGATATTATATCCCAGTCCAAAGTGTGCTTTATATTCGTACACTGCTAAAATGGGTACATGTGTAATAGCTTCGTTTAAAAAGAAAGCTTTGAAACTAAGTCATGCAGAAATATTGCGTAAAAACTTCCAGGCCTTAACATTAAGTCATTCAGTTGATTGGAGACATTTGGTCAGCATACAACATCTAGGTCCTGAGCGCCGAAATGAAGGGGCGGGGAAAACGGGAGATCCCCGAGAAAACACGCCGAACAGTGTCATCGTCCGGCACGATTACCACATGCGAAAACCCGGGAACCGACCCCACCAGGAACCGAACCCGGATCCCCTTGGTGGGAGACGAATGGTTTGACCGTTCGTCCACCGCGGTCAGCTTTCTATAATTAGAAATGTTCTATGATTAGAGTTGGTTATTCATCGCGAAAATGTCTTAAGCCAACGTAACCTTCAAAACATTGCAGTTTCTTGCACCATATATGATTGAATGTTTACTGCCCGACACAACGTAGCTGTCTATAAACGAATCACATTCGTAAAATAATGCACTAGCAAAATTCTTATTAGTTTTGTCAAATAGGGTAACCGTTATGCGTACATACGGTACCCAGTAGAATACACTAAGTTTCCGAAATGCTGAACCTACGTTGAAATCTAGCAAAAAGTCAAGTTTTCCCGCGATAAATCGCCATCTCTATCTATGACGTGTTATACATGTTTTAATTTTACTAGGATTCTGAATTTGCGGATTAAAAGTTTAAGTTTGGGAATCTATTTATCAATAATTTTAATTGTATATTATTATGTTCGTTTATAATTATTTTTTTATTTTTGTATTTTACGAGAAGCTGTTTGGTTGTCTTTAGAGACGTGTAAAATTCGCTTTATTATTAGGGAACCGGCTAGATTTCATTGGACCGTATATCCTTAACATAATATGTAGGGCCCGGTAGTTTTCGCGAAAAATTTTTGCAGCACTTTGTTTCAGTGCCTTACGTGCAAACCTGCAGCTCTGATATGTGGTCAGTGATTGGCCGCCTTAACACCCAGCTTGTGGAGGTTAAACCCGCAAATCACAGACGTGATGTGTCACAGTTAGAGGTACGTAAATTTCGCAGATACATTCCAGGTCAGGTTGAACGCCAATTATGTATACTTCATTGTCATGTCTGTGACTTGCTGGCGGCTGTTACGAAACGCGTTTACTACTGCAAGCCAGTAGTAAATAAGGAAATAATGCGAAGTGCTATCGCTTGCTACCTGCTTGTACTGTTATAAGCCAATAGATATTCGATTGTGGCTTGTGGGTGTATAGGACTGACAAGTTTAGGCTGCTGCCAGATGAATCCGCGAAATTGACGTATCTCTAGTCACAGTTAACCATGTACTGATTGGCACAGTCAAATGAGTAATAATTCTGCACAAAAACACTCTACAAATAATCACGAAGTTGAGGTGCAGGTGTACACGTAAGACACTTAAACAAAGTGGGGAAAAAGTATTTTCGCTAAAACTCCCGGGCCCTACTAATCTGTCATTTTCTATATCATCATCCCTATGTGATGTCATCTACATAGTTGACTGTTTTACATGCGATTTGTCGTTCTGCCGTGTAATTTTATATGTTGGCCGCAATCGTTCCCAGCTTCAATCCACGTCATTGTACGCTAATGGAAAGCGCCAATATTGCGAACAGCTTGCAGTCTATCCTGCAGCTTGGGTATAACGCAAAATTTGAAGGTCTTTTAACTATATAATATAATTTTTTTAAAAATCAATGTTGATTCCTACAGAGTTTCTTAATTTACATGGGAATTTCAACAGAGCGTCTTCTACACAGAGGTTTTTTTTTTATTTTGCTCGTGTACTTTATTTTCTTGTTTATGAATATTTGTTTGTATTTTATTGCAATGTGTATTATTTTTTACTTTACAATTTTAATCAGTCTTTCATACAAAAACTAATTCAGAAAAACCACATCGGCAGTAGTTCGCAAAACGCTGGTAATTTGGCCATTACGTGTAAGTTTGCCAAGTCAAATGGCCGTGAAGTTTCTCTGCAGATGTCTGTGGATAACGGCGTTAGATACACTGATGGTGCAAAACCTAAAGTGCTGTGAGAGTAAGGTGTTATATTTTATAGAACTGCCTGTGTTTCCGACCACTTGGCTGGTGAGTCTGGTGAGCTCCGGGTTGATGAGTCAAGGGTCTCGGGTTCGATTCCCGTGGAGGACATTATTTATAGTTGTGTCTCCGGGTTCAGGACTGGGTGTTGTGTTGCCCCACTATACCCACATTGCGGAAGACAATAGCGAACCTCCACAGAAACACCTCGTCTAGTCGACCTCGTATAGATCGTCGTGGTTTCTATCACCTGGTGCCCTCCGTGGTTCTAAACCTGCCTTCGAGCAAAGCAAAAAAATAATAAATACATAATAATATAAAATAAATTAATACAAAATTTAACTATATAACATTGTGTAAATACAACCACTTTTACACTTTATTGGCTTGTGGACATACGCCATTGCTCATGTTTTTACTGGTCAAACCTGTGCTGGATGGATGACAAATAACGAAAAACGAACATGAAAAATATAAATAAAAAACGCACACAAAAATAGAAAAAAAAAAAAAGAAATCCTAGAGGATTTGTCAGTTTTTTTTTACAACAAATAATTCTGGAGATAGAATTCAGTCGAATATCATGACAACAACACCCAAACAGAGAAGACAGACACAAATATAGAACCAAATTCCCAATATGAAAAAAATATGGAAATGGAAAAAAAAAAGTGCACAGTGGACAACAAACACAAGACAATCGACAACACAACACAAGTTAAAACCAGCGAAAAACTGCAACGTTTCGGGGATTGCAATCTATCCCCGTCTTCAGGCTGAGACACAGCTGGTCGGAACACAAAGATACCACTTTATTAGAAATTTCATAAAAATAAATTAAACTTAATTTCTTTTCCTATTTTTCTAATCTAACGTTCATTGATATCAGAGAAATTTACAGTCTAGTAACTAGATGTCACAAAACTACAACTGAGGCTTAACTGACAAGATAAGAAGACACTTTGTATGCAATAGTTAGCGATTACTGTGTGCGCTACTAAAAATAGAAAAACTCTGGCGATACGTATTCGGAGGTTTGCGGTTTGATTCTCGTGTAAGTCCCGGATATTTATTAAAGTTATGCTGGGCTTGGTGAACTGTATTGTATCTATTCACAGCACGTCAAAACATATATTTCATTATAAACTATTTTATTATTTTAACATATTGATAATCATGTACAATATACAAAATTTAAAATCATCAGAAATATACTTTATTAATAATCATGATTTTAAGCTTAATACATAAAAAAAAGAGAAAAATAATACAGTAGTCGCAAAATCAGGATTTTTTCTGTGAATTACAAATGTATGTATTTAATTATCGACAGCCGTTTGTTAGTAATTTGGTTATTTTTCTTAACGTCAGCACATTGTTTAAAAGTGACAATTTAAATTAATACACTTAACTTGTTAGTGCATTAACGTTGTCAACATAATATGAAATTAAATAATGATACATGAACAGGAAAAAGAAACAAATAGATATGAGAAAAATATTTTAAGTAAATTGAGCTTTCTTTTACTCGTTACTAACAATTTACTAAGAATACTGTCCGTGGTACTTCAACACAATACCGTGTGCAGTTTTTGATCCTATTTATTTGGATCCAATTTTTAAAGGCATACAAAATATGAAATTTAAAGAGTCGAAACTTTACATGTAACAGAAATCGGATTTGGTTCAGTAATCAGTTTTTCAGTCCAGTGCTGTTTATAGAAAGTTGGACTGTAAAACTATTACCTCGAAGAACATAAATGTATGTACGGATCGGAGTCAATAATTTTGATAGAGTTGCCGAGAGAGTACAAAGAAAGAGTAATTTTCATATTATATTAAATGGTTTTATTGGCTTTCTGCCAGGTTGTTCATGCAGTGTGATGCCCTCTTCGGCAAACTGCAATGTTGCACGTCAGGAACTGAAAAGTTCATGGTCTTGTTGAACGAATTGAAATAAAGGAAAGCTAAGTGTGACCTACACACGCAAATACCATGCTACATTGCCTCCGTGCACTTACAAATGACCATAGGAAATAATAATGCTACTAAAAATTAATACGCGTCAAAATTATATTCCCTTGAATTTTCTTAAATATTAATATTACAGAATTTTATCTTGCAGTATTTTTACGTGAAATTAACAACTGTTTCGAAATAATTGTTTAATCATTCCAAAAGTTTAAAGCATTAAAATTGCTTGAATCAATTTAAACACATTTTGAAATTACAACAACAAAAAAATAATATAGGCGAATTTATCGTTGAAGATCCAGCAAAACTTAAGGATTTTGCATTCTGTGTAAATTGTACAACTATACAATTTGAAATACTGAACAGCAATATTTTTTCCGTTTTTGTTAAAGTTGTCTTTATATAAATAGTTGTAAAATGTCTTCTGTTAAAGTACCACTTCAATCTATGCCAGGCCGGATGGCTAACATTCAGTGGAGTAATGCCTCCAATAAAATCAGCCTTTTATTAATGTTCTGACATGATAAAAAAAACTTCCGTAGTGAGCCTTCATAATTCGCCAGATTTCAAGTGTTACCACAATTAAAATCATGAAAATTGCTGAACTCCTGCGATTAGATTAAATCAGATGGTCTGATTTCCCATCAGACATTAAGCCTCAAGTACTACATCGAAGTATTGCTCATTTTATACCGTAGTATAAATAACAGTTAACAAAGAAACTTAATACTCACTCGTATAAAAATCACCGCTCTTAAATTTTTTTTGTGAATTTGACAATTTCTTCGTACTTTTACATGGATTTATAAAAGTACAAGGGGTTTTTAATTGTAATTTTACCGAGCGAGGAGGTGCAACGGTAAATCGTTGGGCTCGCATTCGGAAGGGCCAGGGTTCAGTTCCCGGCTCCAACTATCCTGATTTCAGTTTCCTATGGTTTCGTGAAATTACTCCAGGCGAATGCTAGGATGGTCTCTTAAGGGGCCCGCCTCGTGGCACATGTGTTTGTGTGAGTGAGGTATGGTGCTAAAGGCGACGTCGTATGGGCCCTACAACGGTGTGTCACCTCTACGCTTAAAAAACAAATTTGCTACGGGACTTTAAGTTGTGACCCTATTGTTTTATTTACGAAATCACTTTACTAAAGTCCAATGCACTACCCTTAAGTGGTTTCACATGTATTCGGCTAGTATATTTTTCGCTATAGCAGCTTGAAAACCCCGTTTTAACCCATTTTGACGTGCCCTAAAAGGGGATTTCTAATACGTGTGTTGTCTTGAAAGTACTTAAGGGCAGTCGTCTGAAGTGTGTGTTCTTTTCGTAGGGAAACGGCGGGAACACACGTGTATTGGTTTCGGTGTAAAACGTTTTCTTCAAACACGCTGCAGTGTGATTTTATGGCAACTAGGCGGGCCCCTTAACAAAGGCAATGGCCGACAACTGTCCCAGCTCCTGCCATTGTACCAAGTTGTCTGTCGCCGTCTATAATAAACTCGCTGTCGACGAGACGTAAAGCCGATTGTATTATTATTTATTGGTCAAGTTAACATTGGAAATATACTTAGAAAAAAATAGCAGTTAAACAAAATCACGGGTTTGTCAGGAATAGTATGCTTAGAAATATTTAATGGCCTGTAGTATACATTTTGCTGGTCGCACTATATGCATAACTTCACTTTAAAATGTTCAGCTTTAGGCCCATTCTACAGTGAAACGGAAGAGTAAGAAGCGTGATGCGTAACACGCAAAAGAAACGATCACACGGAGCGAAACAAATTATTTATTCTACAATGAATGAAAACACATGCGTAAACGTATGGACTTGCAACCAATGAAACTAAATACGTACTTCTGAAGTAAATGTCTGACATCAGTAAAAACTAACTTCATATTTATATGTAGTTTAGTAAGTTATAAATAGTTAGAGACACTGGAAAATCGCGAAAATATTTAACATAGTCTCCAATAAACTGTATTATCTAAATCGCGACACATGTGAGCAGTTTTCTGGCAAATTACACACGTTCTGTGTTAAAACTGTACAGTTCTAATTGGGTCTGTTGAAGAGGGACACAGTGCTTCATATAAACGTTAGCCAATATATGTGCCTAACCTTCAGTGTTACACATAGCAAGTTGGAGGCTAGCAAACAGTCAACTTTGCTCGCGATTTACCAGTGTCTCTATAAATAGTATAGCAAGGTCATGTGCGTGTTTTCTATGGGAATAAAAGTGTTAACGGCAGTATAATTTTAACTTCTTAAATTTCAGTCAATATTTTACGAATCAATTTTTTTTCGTACCGTACGTTTAATTTTTCAAATGGTACTTCAAGAAAAGTGTTCCGTAGCCTTTAAGTCACAAATAATAATTGTAAACACAGTGTACGAAGGTGAATTTTATTGTTAACTGTGAAAACTCAACGTGTAAAAATTACACAAACGAAAATGGCGGCGTAAGACGAAATGCTCGAATGATATTAGCATACGCAAGCACGGATACGTGATCCGTGTCCCACATGTTACATTAAACGGCTAAGCACGAGAAAATGAGCAACAAGAAAACTTAAAAAATATATCCAAGGAAGCGTACTAAACTACATACAAATGTTAAATTATTGAGAATCGAACCTACATCCTTCAGATTATAAATTGCGCACTGTATCACTAGACCAACACAACATGGACTACGGTTACACTAGAGGCTATAAACTTGTTTAGTTGAAGTATTTCGGCAGTCATGTTAACAATGATGGTTACTGAGGAAAAATTAGCAGTTTAAATAATAAATTATAAGTAACTGACACCATCAGCTGGGCCAGTTCTCAGGATGAGAAGGTCCTACAAATATAGGTTTCAGACATGCATAGGGCAACCGATGGTGGTATTTTTTCTTTATCAGCTGGTCGTAATGCGAAGCGTATCGAGCCAAGTTTATCGAGGCCGTTGACCTCTCGTACAAGTAGTGACCGTGCGGGGAATACTGTGTTCCACAGCTGATCAATATGCAACTACGGTGAGTACTGACCGTTCACCACAGCACGACCCCCTCCAGAGAGCATGTACCGGAGATTTGATTGTTCGTATAGGAACTGTCTGCTGCGCGAAGTGAACTTTTGTACTGGTGGCTTATTACGTAACTATCAAGTCCTTAATACGAATACTATACAAATACAGTTACTGGGTAACTATATTTACGATGAGTATTTCTATTCTATAACTAAACAAGGAGCCTAACTGTCTTTCAAATGCCTCGTGATTCTCTTCATATAAACTTCGGGTCCCAAGGTTTTCATTCGATTTAAAGCTCATAAACGTCACTAGGAGCGTATCGAACTCTAGATTTTTATTTGGAGGGTGGCATTACTTAAAAAGTAGCTGTGTCCACACCCTGGGTCAAAGAACGAAGATCTAGGGGCTCTCGCCCAGGTAAATTTAGTTTTTAAAGTCGTAATGGTGCTATTTAATGCCATGGTCTTTCATTTATTTCAAACTATTGCCAATAACTAGAATATGTTTTGACCAAACGCTTTGAAAAAGTTTGAGACTCTGCACAGTCATACGATACACAATTTTTCCTGGGCATTTTTAAAAAATAATGTACCAATTGCTAGCAAACAAATATTTTGCTCCAACAAAATATGTGATATTTCAGGGGCAAAAATCTAAAAATCCTTTTGGTGTATTACAACAGAAAAATTATATATAAACAACGATATATAAGTGCTAAAACTGTAAGAATGAATTTTTGATATAAGTATAAATTTACGTTAAAAATATTTCGAAACCACTGCGAATCTAAAGAGCGAGGCCTTAAAGCGTTTCCTAAACAAAAAATTGCATATACTACTCTAAAAATTTGTAATAGTTTAAGAAAAAACTGTACCAAAAAGGTTAGATAGGAAGAGACCCGGGCCCTCTGCCCTCCACGCCTCCGACAGGATACGCCACTGAACGTCACCGAAATTTGTATCTTGCGTTCTACAACCACTCTCGTTGGAGAGCAAATCCGACTGAAATGTGACTAGAAAGATGACAGATAAACACTACTTTCTAATCCCTTAAATATGAAATACGTTTTGTAAACTATAGCTCTGTGTATTTTAACTTCTACTACTGACGCAAACCGACAAATTCCAGCACGTGTGCTCTTTTACGTGCAGTACACAGACATTCTACTTGAGAAGAGAGCATTGCAAACGAATGAAATTCCCGTTATAACTTTTGATCGTAATTACAAAAAGGAACAAATATGATACACATTATTATGAACATATTTAAATGAATAAGTTATTCAAAACACGCTGTGTAAACTGAGAAATTATAATTAGTAAGATGAATGAAGGTTTTCAGAGCACAGCCTGCAGAGTTGTCTATCATAGTGAGATTCATGGGTGACTATCTGGATTGCTGTCGCTCTCGAAAGACTGAGGTGAAGCTAGAGAAGAGACCTCCTGGTATGATTGTACAACAGTTACGTTTTTCGTATACGAGATTCCTATACGAAAATTGTTCGTGCGGTCGTGAGCGAGTGAACTTCGAGAATGATACTGTTTCAAAAATGAGCTTTAAGCGTGCTGTCGGTTATGAGGCTTATGCACCTGACACATGAGCGGTGTTGTAGTGTGCCGCGCCTTTTCTATTCCATGCGAAGCTCCTTAACTTATACACATAATGTTTATCTACGAAAAGAACACACAGTTCAAACTATGCTTCTATCATTTTAAAAATGCAACGTGCTTATTAGAAATATGTTTTCAAGACCCCTCAAAACGGCTAAAAACTGTTTTTTTAGATTGCCGTAACTGGAAAAATACCTCCCGGATTCGTAAAACTCAAAGTTAGAAGCATGCGTTGGTCTTTAATACAAACTTTCCTCTGATAATATTCTAGGGTCGCAGCTTTAAGTTCCGTAGAAAAAGGCAAGTAGGAAAACACTACACGCCAGTTTGGCGCGCCGCGAATATAAGCGAAGTTGTTACGTCGAGTTTGGAAAGATGAACCTTATCGCTTCACTGTCTCCGTGCATTAAACACGGGACATTACATCCGGTACATAGCCCTCTTAACTGCCTCGAATGCAAGTTCAAAACCAGGAGCTAATAATCAATATTTCAAAATATTTTTACATGTGCAAGAACGTTGTGATTTAACTAATTTTAACGTTATTTTCACAATTTATTCTCGTGGGCTGAATAACTAAAAAGATTTTGGCCAGCTCTTAACATCTATGTTTTTGGTGTTGGTGAGGGGTGATATGATGTGATTACGGAGCGGCGCCGGAATGAGGGGGAGGGGGAAACGGGAGATCCCCGAGAAAACCTGGCAAACAGCGGCATCGTCCGGCACGATTACCCATGCAGTGAAATAATGTCACATGACTACCACGTAGGTTTTCTAAATTTCGACTTAAAAGGGACAGTGAGAGATTTATCGTAAGAAGCGTCAACTGTACACTAGGACATTATCCGACGCTTGAAATACCGTCGTTTATATTTTATTTTAGTTTCATAGGGCTGATAAGGATTTCGCTCCTTCACATCTCACCTTTTGTGGTTCGTCCATATTTTAAAAAAAACAATGTCCAGTATATCACGCTACGTACAGGCTACCCTATTTTAAAAAAATATTTTGTAACATAACTTTTTTGTGCAGTATTCCATTGCCTCTGAACAAAGCCTCATAACTGGCGTAGGTAACAGTCTGCAACATTCCTTTCATTAAACTGAGGTAAGTATCTCGTGGTCATAAATTACATTATTTAATATTTAAATTGTCAAGATACGAATAGTTAAATTTGTAGTTCAACTGGAAGATATTCCTTCTTTAAAGTAAGGAGATAAGACATAATTTAATGCTGAATCAATTTCGTTTACTTGTCCAATTCTATGAATTGGTCCCTTACTTCGAATGTAAATTACCTAAATATTTCATTTTCTGCGAATGTAAAAAACGCCAAATGTAATAAAGCTACAATCAAACACACAGAATTACACAAGAGATATCATATTTTCTTGTATGGTTCAGCACGGAACAATTTACTTTTCATCTACCCTGAAGATAAACACATGTAATGTACGCAAGAACAACTATTTCAGTTTCATGTTTTGGTAACTTAATTATGAATACATTGTATGGTTTTTACATTGGAAACCTGTCACTCTACAAAGACTAATGACTTTTTTTTTTATAAATACCGTTGGCTTACTTCTAAAACCTCGTATGTCCATTTCTTAGAGAAGAGCAAAATATAACTTTCGTAGTCATGCTAAACCATAGATATAAGGTTTTTAATTTGATCATAGAAGACATAGCTAACACACAGTAGACTTACAAGGTTTTAACACTAGAAGCGCCATGAAAATAAGCACCAAATTTACCTGGAATGTAAACTTGGAAAAAATGGACTTAACGAGGTTTTAGAAGTTAGCCAACGATATACTAAGTGAAGTTCGCAACTTGAATACACTACAATGTGGAGCCAACAATTTATCGCAAGAAGATTTGTACACCATTTGTCACAATGTCTTACGTGCACATTGGCAGCTACGCTTCATGGTTATTGGCAGCGTGTATTATTTCATACACGTCACTTACTTGACTGCACCAATCATATTAAGGATATTGTGACATAATACGTATGTAGTTTTCCAATAGAATCTCAAGACAAGTGACAATCAAAACATCCATCACTGACCATGAAGCAGAATTGCAGATGTGCACATAAAACGTTGAACTCATGTGGTGCAAAAATATTTTTGCCACAAAATCGTGGCTATTCATATATGATATTCGTTCCACTAGTTCCTAGTTTGAACTTCTATGTAGATTATGAATTATAACAGGGAATTATCAAGTGTACAATTATGAAATATAACAGGGAGTATCAAGTGTAGCTCAGATAACCATGACACACTACCATTAAAATGTCTGAAATTATAAAAATATGTAACATAACGTATCAGAAGTTATTCCAGTTGGATTTACCCGCCCTTAATAATTGTCTAGTTCTTTATTGTTGTTGCACACATATTGTGTGGAAGTGATGAATGGATTTCTACGTTAATGATACCCCTTATTTTCTGTGGACTGTGAGAAATTTTGAATTGTATGGTATTAATTGTTCGACATTTTCAAACAAGTAAGAGAATCATTTATCTAATAAGCGACTATAGGGGTTTTCATAACACGCTATATTCTGACAGGTCATTAAATGGCAAAAAAAATTAAAATTATTACAAAGTTTGTAAAATTCTGTTAAATAAACTTCCGAGCAGTAAAAATATAACAGCTCTTCCCGCCCACTCCAGAGATAAACACAGAGATCCGTTGAAAGATATTTCGTTTAATTGCATAGATTGCAATAACATTAACATTTCGAAAACTGCAAAATAATCTTAATAAAAGTGATACGATCCTTGTAAACAAGATTATCTGTTCAAAAATGAATCGGGCTTTTAATTTCGGTTACTAATTGATTATTGGAATAGAAATAAAACAAATTGCATGACAATTTAAACACAAAGGTCGGTAAAAATGTTTTTAATTATTTGTTTCGGCAGGATACTTAGAGGTGATAAAAAGTCAAATATCAGCAGGTATTCAGAAATGTCTTCAATAACCGTGAACTGAGTATAGATGTTTGGCTACAGACGTCTTCGAACTGAACAAGCTATAGTTTTAGGTAATAGCATTTCACTGCTCGATAACAGTACTTCAGATTTTAAAATCATTTTTAACGATTGTAATATTTTTTTCTTCATTAAATTATTTGGTCGTTGTTTTGTCCATTACTGCAATAACAAGGTAACTAACACCTAAGAGGTGTGAAAAATAGAAATAACTCATAACAAGCAAACAGCACAAAAATAAATATAACAAAACTTTAAATCAGCTGACCAAACTCACACAACTAAAAGTGTACAAAACTAACCTGAACGTGGAAAGCCAAGGACTATCAAGAATACGGCAAACTATTATATCGCAAAGAATTAAAAACATCATGTTACGTTACTAAAATATAAACCAAAAGCTACAGTTAAAAATTAAATTAAATAATAATTACCTAAAGATATGCATAATTCTAAAAGAGCGTGCATAACAGGGTTAGTGTCAAAAACAATACGTAAATAATGCGGTTATTGACTTAAGAGGGCGTGGTACATAATTCAACGCTAAAAGCATTAATCAATAACTGTAGGTTTCTTGAAGCCAATTTGCGAAAATTAAACAATAGCAATCCAAAACAATAGTTTTAGCCAACGTTTTAAACAAAATTGTTTCTAGTGTTACGAACTTCTGAGGCTCAATCTCTGCCGCCGGAATCTCGTGCATTCAACTGCGGCGCAAAAGATCAAGCGTAACGAATAAGTAATATTGTATAAATATGTACTCATAAAGTTGGCAAATACCATTATCTAGGATTGTCATTGAGCATTTTATCCATTTTGGCTTCGAAAAAAAGCGTAGAATTCAAACGATTTTTTTAGCTTTTATTTATCTACCACGCATTCTTAAGACATTCGCAGCCATGTCTAAGCCATAAAACATCGTTATCAAGTCAAGAGTCAACGTCTGGCCTGTCTGTCAATCGAACGGACTGAGCTCAAACAGGAAAATGGCCACGAACACTAGCACTGCAATACTTACACTTCCGCCAGTAGGCATGGAAAAGCTACATCTGGTACAAACTACGCTAGAAAATATAATCTACAGTCGATCTGTTAAGTATTCATGGGTCGTGACATTAGCTTAGTGTACTACTTTTTTTTTCAGTTAACATCTATTACTTTAGATACATCTCCATTCTTATTCTACACTCGCAGACCATTACCGCCACTCTAATTAACTTTTAATTTCAGTTTTAACGCCGATAATTATTGTATAAAATGTATTTTCCAATTATAATCGTTATTTATTGAAGTTCGTTTAAAAACTAAAACCCAAGTTTCTCAAAATACCAGTATATATGTTTCATAAATCAAGTACTTAAATTTATTTGCAGAGGTTGTGGGCTGTAGTTGTCATCATCTGTTTTGAAAAAATCAGATGTAATTGAGCTACAGACTTTCAAAGGTTCATAAATGTCATTATGGACTCCTAGATGGAGAAAACCCGAAGTTCTTGAAACCTATGTGCTCACGAACACAAATTTGTTTATGTACTTTTTTCTGGTAAAAGGCCAACCTAGATATTCAAGCTTGCGATGTAGGTATATTTGCTGATGTTAGTCCATGAGTTTATGTGGTTCAGTAAATTGTCTATATAGACTCAAAGAGAGTAATTTGTGAGTTGCAAAGGATTGTGGTGTTTGCTCAATGTTTTAAATAATTGCACAAAGTGTTATACAGTCCTATTAAGCGGAAATGAGTCTAATAAGATAATTTGGTTTGTACTGATACATATATATATATATATATTTATATATATATATATATTAGTGCATGTGTTATAGTTCTCCAAAACCAAAAGGGAATATAGTTTACATGTAAAGTTTCCATAATGTAAATTCCAGCGTAAATGTACAGGCCAAGAGAAGTATACTGTATTTTTTTAATAGAGCCTGCAATCTTCGAAATCACACTACATTGATTTCTAGGTATTTTTTCATAGCAATAATTTAAAAATATAAACATGCCATGCGAATATGGCTCTCAGTAGTGTGCCAATGTTTGTCCTCAACTTTTTGCTTGCACACGTCCAGCATTATTCGCAGGAGCAAAAAATTCGGTGAACTTATTTCAGGATGTGAAGACTTCAAGCAAGTATACACGGAAGTAACTTGGCCTGTTCATCAGGAACTCTCATTTGACTGTTCTTTAGAGTGAATTATTTTAGTTCTATTGGTAAGTTGGTTTTCCTTTCTAGAATAAAACCGTTTAAAGCAAATTGCGGCTTTCCTATTACATGCAAACCCTATTGAAGCAAAATATTTTACCTTAAAAAATTGTTACGATGTGTGCCTGCAAAATAAACCATTTCTCGTACAAATATTAAAATAATTGCAGTTTTTTTGTCAACTCCCCTTACTGATTATTTTCATAGTGTAAATGAAAAAAAAAATTGCGAATTAAGACACAAGTTTTCGCCAAAAATCTGGACGGACAGGCAGCGATGTAATGAGCCTCTGTTCTACTAAGTGAAATAGACGGACGCGATAACTATGCGGGAGTGCGTGTACGTGAGTGCGTGTATGCGAGTGCGTGCTTGTGGCGACGGAATCACGCGGAAATAAATCGTCGCGATCAGGGCGATGACCGGAAATGACGAGGTTGGCACTTCCGCGTGTACACACGCTACCGCTCGTTTCAATCATGTCGTAGTTACTTACGTATAGGTCGCACAACGAGCGTTGACCACTGCTGATTAATTCACTCATGTAACATCCCGTGTATGAGTAGTTTTCTCCTTATGTACATGTTTACACATGGGAACAATAACTAAGATTCCCAAGGGAGGGGCGAACGTAATATTTGCCGTTAGGCTAAGTGTTTCATATTTGAGGAATTACCATGGTCATAATCTTGGATAATAGAGGTTTTTCATCAAATGACTCCAGATTATATTATAATATGAAAATAAAGAACATGTTAAGTTATTGTCTGTAGACTGGAACATTGATTAAGATTTGCATCTGCTTCAAGGATTCGTAAAAGGGAGCGGGGTAGTTTACCCTTGTCTCCACCTGTTGTTGTGTTTCTGTATTAAGGAGCTCAGTACCTGCCATCTTCGATTTCTTCCATTTTCGATGTAAGTTCAATGCAATTAAATTTATCAATATTTTTCGTCTGACATGGCAAAGATATTATCTTCTTGAAGTGTTATCAAACTGTCACACCATCAGTATCTTTACTACTTTTCAACTGGTAATCTTCCGGAGGAAGAAAGTAGTTTTTTTCTAAGGATGGTATTAGGTAGTATAAGCAATAGTAGTCAAGCATTGCCAACTGTATACAATATATGAAACTATTCCCTCTGCCTTGTCAAAGCATTAAACATTATAGAAAATTTGTGGACCAAATTTAATATAGATGTCCTAAAATTTACAAATGGCTGGTCCTGATTCCCCTTAACAAGTTTAATTATTTGTTTTTACACTGAAATAAAAATACTGTTGTAAGTAGCAAACTTATCGTAAATAAGAAAAACCGCTCTTTTGTCTGGCCCTATGTATTACCTTAATAAAATACAAATAATATATATTAATATTAATAAAGCTAAATTAAATTTAGGGACTTTGTAGAATGTTCGTACAACAATATTTTCTGTACAAAACATTATGTTCTGAATAAGGAGCAAAGATCATATTTATTTTACAGCACATAATCTTACTTAGCCTATACATAATATATTGTTGAAGGAACACTCCAGATAGTACCAACAAGCAAACTGCACTGTCGTATTTATATTAACAGAAGCATGATTCCTACAACCATACTTCGCTAGTGTGCATAATGCATTTCAATGTGTACCACTGGTTTACTTTTTGTATACGCTGTGCCGTAAAAAAAATTGAGGATGAAGACGGAGCGATCGGTACATATGAAAACTATTATTTGAAAAAGTTAATATAATATATGGCAAGCTCTTTTATTGTATTACATTATTGTTATTAGCAAAGAGGGAACAGTTAATGAACTCAAAACTATCCTGAATATAATACCAAACATACTGCACATAAATATACATATACTTATAATGTATAAAAATTTATGATATCAAAATATATCTTTCACTTGTATCAGTGGCCTCTAAAAATGCTCAAAACGAGTGCCACATTAAACTTCATAAATGTTGTCACAAGCCGATCTCAGCTAAATACTATTCCGAGTGAGACGGCATAGTAATAAAGCACTATATTTGCATTCAGGACGACATGGGTTCAACTGCAGGTCCGGTCATTTAAATATTAGTTTTCCATGTATTTTTTCCGAAATGAGTGAACGCGTTGAAAGTGGTCGTGACTTCACTGTCGACGAGGGATGAAAACCTGTTTACCTACCTACTTACAGATTGAGATTCGATGTGAATGGACGAAAATTATGTAAACGGGTTCTCCCTACACTTTTTACTCGCTGTTTAAAATACTTTTCAGCTGATACAAAATTATGATTTCTATCTGTTTACCAGAAATATACACAAATATTACTATGTTGTAAACTTATTTGCGGTATGTTAATTATTTTTGCAATTTGGGTGTATGAAAACCATTGTAGCGAATGTTGAGTAGCAAAGAAACCCCCATTTACGTTAAAGGACTGAACACAATAAAATTAGCAACAAAAATTTACAACAAACCAACCATAATAGCAAGAACTAGTTATAGTCAAAAAAAACATACAAATACTATCGAATAAGGAATATAATCTGTTTACAATAAAAAACCATAAAAGGAAAAAGTAACAATCAAACATACAAGCACCAAACAAAGTTCATTACAGTGGCGACAATGATCGACAAAGATGACGAGCACAGCAAAAATGAACGTAGCGATAGAAATGTTTGTAGACGAGACAACACAACGAATATAACGTAGATAGTAACAGTAGACTCCCTTCAACGGCAAAATATGCGACGTTTCGGGCACCGGTTTCTTTCTTCGTTTTTTTATTTTTGTGTTTGCAAATTTTTTAACCACCGATGCAAAAATAGTGGTGTTATAAGTTTAACGTGAATATGTGTGTCTGTCTGCGGCGTTGTAGCTCCTAAACGAACGGACCGATTTTTTTTGTGCAGTTTTCATTTGTTTAAAAGCTGACGTGATCGAGACGGTTTCAAGCTATGATTCAAGGAATTCTGTTTAGCCGTTTGAAGATAATCATCTAGTTTATTTTTGAGTGAATGTGAACAATTCTACTGGTCTGATCGATTTGAAATTTAGTATCCTTTGAGTCAGGGTAATTTTTATATTTTAAATTTTTGCGTATTATTTTTGCTTGTCTCTTACATGTAACTGTTGGTTTTCTGTGACTCGACATTAGATATCGATGGCGTTTATAAATAAAAACACCAGTTTCTCATAATAGTACTTGCTACTCAGCCGGTACTACTTCTTACTGGCGCGAATCCGAATGTTTGAAGGGAAACTTTCAAACAATCATTTTACAGCAAACTATCGAATCATATTTACTGAGAGCAGTGACGCAAGATAACACGATAATGTTTTACAGTCGAGGGAGAGAGCATGATAGCGAAATTCCGCGAAATGAGGATGTATCAGGGTTGTTGTCTGATATACAAGATAAGACGAATTTTCAGAACAGTGATTGTTTGGACTGACACTTGTAGTGTGAAATCCTTCTCCTGGTGTACCCAAAAGCCAGACATTTAGGTCACAATGCAACTACAACAGGACTGATTTATTTACAGTTATTTCTGTGTAGTACGAAACCAGATAATGTTATTATTCACTAATTATATTGAGTAGGGATTTTTACACTCAGTCAGTGTTGTTTCTGTGATCTAGGAAGTTCACGTTAAAATTAGCACTTTTGACGAGAATATTTCGAGAATTAATGACGAGCAATCTTTCAAAACCAGACATGTGCACCCTAACCAGTTTTACAGGAAAGCGAAGAAACTTATATATTAGGAAACTAACGAAATTAAAATATAGCAGGTTTATTGTCGTAAGTCATTGAACTGTCAAATCATGGTTATTACTATGAGATAAGTTAATATTGTATTTCGTAGGTTATTAAAGAAAAAATGCTCACATTTAGTTCTGAATGAAAATTATGGACATGCCTGGCTTTAAAGTATTGTAAACCTGCCAAAAGCAACATTTTACAACTCTACGTCATCCAATAAATAGCAACAGTTGTGCCCATGTTTTGAATGAAAAAGTACAGTGATGTGAATATGTCTGGTTTTGAATGACAACACAAATTATCATCTGATTTATTTAATGGGATAGTAAATTTTATAATTATATCTGATTATATATTTCTGTATAACTCACCAACCTTATATACAGAATATGTTTTAATTATTTTGGGATTTTTGATTGTCTCGTTTTAAAAGTTTACACATCTAATTTAAAAAATCGTATTATTGTGACTTTAATTTTTAACTACATTAGGTGGAATATGTGTTGCGTCTTTGAAAGTTACACTACTATATTGTTTACATTAATCAGAATTTATGTTTTAACTCGGTACACACGTAGTACCTAGCAAAGCTACTTACGATTTATGTATTTTGTTCCTTCACTGTGCACTTTTTCGGATGACATAAAAAATTCGAGGACAGTTTACAAACGATTTTTCAGGCTTTGTACACATTAAGTACTAAGTTAGGTAATGTGAACTTAAAAGTTTTGTTTGGTTCAAGTCGAGTTTGGTAATGTACGGTTTAAAATTTCTCAGATTTAAATAAATATTCATAATTTTAACACGTGTATTTCTAGAATAGCAGGAACGATCGGATTCAAATGTAATATTTATTTACTTCAATATTAATTGTTTAATTTAACTGCCTAAAACTGTTGTAGGTCATTCATACCATGTTTACTCACACCGAAGTGTGGCTTTCTTTGTTGACGGTGCCTCTTAGCCTAGGCCATCCCGGCGCCCGGCCCCCATGGGCGAGGGGAGAGATCACGCTCTGCCACGCAGTGTACTTCAGCTAACAGTCTGTTGGAACCGCGCGAACCCTTTCGCGGAACGCAGAACTGCGCCTCCATGTCACCTACCA
>PNEQ01013959.1:0-49240 GCA_003012365.1 Medauroidea extradentata | reverse complement strand
CATCATGTTTCGGATGAGCTTTTAGTCACGTAGGCCACCCTCGAAGGGTTAAGACGCAGTTGGGACAGGTATCTATGACGTAGGTTAGGCGGGTTTCCCACTATGAGCCACCCGGGCTTTGAGTCATCGGCCAGCCCTCAAGGTGTTACGAAACAGCCGCCGACCACTAGCCTCCAGGAACATGGCACGCAACAATATTAAATAGTGGGTTAACACACTTACGAACACAAAAAAAAAAACGCAACCCGGACCAAAATGGAAAAGGAAACACTTACCCAAAAGGCGGAAAGAAGTTACTTTAACACCATAAGAGAAAAGCCGAAGCAGGAAATACAAATAATAGTTTTTCACATCTTTGCTGGAGCGAGAAGAAAAGGGCAGAGAGAACAAAGATGTTACGATACACGGGACGTGAAAAACGTGCAGGTGTCTGTTCGAGTTGCTTGGCGCTTTGGTCAAAACAAAGCACCAAGTGTTACAATATGAAATTACAAAGTTGTCAACAGAAAGTTAGTCGACAATAAAAATTACTTGAACACAGTTACAAGTTGTTAAAAAAAAATAAAGTTTTGAAATACATTATTTTCAAACACAAATAGTTAATAGAATAAATAGAATTTTTTACGAGACAACTATTACATAAAGGAAAGTTTTGTTAAATTGAAAATCAAATATTAAAAAAATGAAATATTAGTGTTCTTATACATTACGTAGCTAAATTATTTTAACACAACGTATTTCAATAAAAAAATTAGTTCGAAATGACAATATTACAAAAGAAATAGGCAACAGACTGGGGACACTTTACCTTATTTACATAAATAAAAGAACTAAACTACGTCCATTATAAAAATAATGGCAAACAAAGAGGGTGGTGCCAAACAAAATGGCACAATGCACGGGACGCCCAAAAATTTAGTGAAAAAAAAATGTATTTGAAAGTAATACTAAAAAACCTGTTATTAATGCCTGATTCTTGAAATAACTGTGCAATATGAGTGAATGACTGGATTTAGTTTATTGGACATACTCAATTGCGATATAATAGCCTGTCAATGAACTTTAAAGTTAATGGAAAATAATAAATAAGGAGAGTATACTTTAGTCAGCAGGATACACCAACAACATACAATTCTGTAAATGGAATCGGGTCAAATAAAACAAGGACAAACATATAGTCTAAGAAATGAAATCAGAAATGAGAAGAAGAAACCTAGACTCCATCAGTGCGGACAACCCTGGTTCGAGGTCTTCTTTGGCAAAGGGACAAACAGTTGAGAACTATGAACAACAAAATAAAATAAAAATACCACACAACGATGAGGCGAAGGAATATCAGTATTATATCAGACTCGAAAAGAAAAAAAAACAAACGACACTAAGATGTGACGAAACAAAACACAGTAGCAGTTTTCTTTAACAGTCACCTATATCGCAATGGATTATGTCCAAGAAACTAAATTCTGTTATTAATGTCCCTTATCATAATGTTGCACCATAAAGAACTTACAGTGAAAACCACCCGAACAAAATATAGTTTTAATATATGATGTTCGTTATTTAGTGAATATGTCCGTAAACGTTGCGCAGACGAAGAAACTGTTATAGGCTTACCAAAAAATATGTCTCTAAGGTAGAGGAATCCATAGATATTATTAAAAATATATAGGTTCTCAGACATTATGTACAAATTGCCGCATATTTTCCTTTTAAAGGCGATATGCACCGAGAAGTTCGTTAATTAGTAACTGTACCAAACACTATCCAACACTTCGTGTAATTGCATGTCAGAGTAACGACTTGACTACTTTCGTTACATACCCAAATTAAAAACTATCCAAACGATAGAAGTCAAATTATTTCAAGTAAAAATAAATATTCTAAGCGACAGAATGGTCTCATTCTGTATTTAAATTATTTCAGAAGTACCGTTCGAAAGGTTTTTAGTTCGAATAGTTTTCAATTTGAGTAGTAGCAAAAATAGACACTGACATGCGCTTGTACGAAAACTATGGACCCGGAAAATATCTTATTTGTGAGACAATACTATAAATATGATGGGTAAGGGTCGGACAATATTTAGTACAAATGTAAGAACACAAATTTTTCGGTGCAGAGCAGTAAGGTTTACGAATAGTAACCACTTTACTAGCCAACACTCAGTAGTTAAACGGGTTCTTCTACAAATGTCCACAGATTTATAGACGTTTGTCAGCTAATGTGTATTTTATGTGAGTGGATCTTTTAAACTTAATGCATTTTCAGGTACCTATAAACTAATTCTTAGTACAGAATACATCTATCGTGTATCATAAACGGATTTAAGTTTAAGGGTAGTATGCGAAGGTGTAATGCGAAGATATGGAAATAAAGATATGAAATTGGCACATAAATCGTCTTCTCCAGCATGATGAAAACACGAAAGAGAATGCAAAAGAGACTTACAAATGACGTATGTTACCGTGTTTCCCGAAAAAAGAAGCAGCAATAACTCCAAAGTAAAATCGAAGAGGATATTCCGGCCGACCGACGTAAATACACTAGCAGTAAAATGTGTATTACCCATAAAAATGTTATCTGTTACAATAAATTGCACCTATACATTTTGAGAAGTACGCTTTTGTATTTCATTGCCTACCACGTTCTCAAAACTTGAAAGTTTTCAGAAATCCGTTAAGACGAATGCGGTCATTATTCTCACTATATTCCATTATCGGTTTTTTTTTTTTTTTCATTTTTACATAACTGTTTTAGCCATTTTATGTTTCTCAAATTACAACACTTCTAAAATACATTTAGCTCTACCAGCCTAAATGTAGGCCTATTCTAAAAGTGTGTATTATTATGTATTGATAGATTTACATCTTACACTGTAATCCAACAATTTTGTGTCTTAAAAAGTTACCAGTTAAAAAGAAACTATCGCCTCTTTTAACGAAATTATAACTTTTTGTATATAATAAATTACTTACGCGGCAAAATACCATAAAAGTTTCTTCGTAGAAACATAGCGTATTTCCATTAAGAGGGTAATTTGACATATTTATCTCTAGAAGACATTTAGCATTTATTACATTTTGAAGGATTATTGTTTACATTCTCAATTTTTAAAAATTATTATCAAATATAACGAAAAAATGTGCGCAATTAATGGTAAGGTAATTAGCTAAGTTCTTACTCCAATATTTTCAAAAAAAAAATCTTTCAAAATTTTGAATCGGGAAGATTTGAGATAAATTAGGCATGTTTAGTGTCACGGTCACCTAAACAAAATACGTGATCAGCAGAGGCAAGGAAATTTCAGATATCTGTGCTTGAAGTAGGTTCTATCGAAATTTTGTTTATTTGCTCAAGTCACAACTTGCTCATTGAATGCTGCCACAGTGACATCATGATAACCTAACACAGGATTCATACCGCTTTTCAAAACGGAATTTCTGCTAATTGATACACGGACGCATATTGTCCAACTTCATACAGACGAATACTGCACATGGTCAAATAAATGCAAACTTTAAATTCTGTAACTGACAGTTCATGAATGTGACGTGCTTATTTCTGATGGCTTTCTTTACAAAGGTGAAGTGATGTATAATTTTTTAGACTACTGCATGAGAAGGGTCATCATTGCAATTTAGATTCAGATGTAAGAAGTCCGTTTATTACACATTGCATTCGAAATAAAATAAAATTACCTTTGCTTTCCACTTGGACGGAAACATGGAATAACAACAACAGATTTTACCTCATATCCAGGCGCTAATTAGCGCAACAAGCAGCGGTAAATATCCCCAGCAAAAAAAAAAAAAAAATAAAACAACTCTTATTTCCTGACCTGTAGTTGAATTAACATTTCCCGAATGTGTCAGTTGGGATGTAACTAGAAAATCAGAAGTTTATTCTTAATGTACTGTCTATTTTGGAGGAAGATCACGAAAACAAGAAGAAAGTTACGTGGTAATACATATTTTATCATTTTTATTTCTTTCTGAAGACCGCGAAACTGCAAAGCGGTGTTAAGAAAAGTAGAAAACACTGGCAATAAAACACGTGTTGTTATTGTTCGAACATAGGTTTGGGGATGAGAGGAGAACGTCTTAGAAAGTAGGGTGAAGTTTTCGGTTGAGATGCGGATGGCACAAATGCACGCGACTAGGCGGCGCCACTTAACTATCGAAGAGAGGAATGTGTGTGTATGTTGGTGTGCCACATGCGTCGCTTTACTACCCCTTCCAAAGCTCGTGAAAGCTTTCGGATGCCGTGCCTCGAAGAGATAATCCCTGCGGAGATCCAAGGGGTGACTGAGGAAGGCTAGGGGGTCGGTAGGCCACCAGGAAGAAGGTCTTCACTGCGAGGGGGAGGTGGGAAGTTGGTAGCGTTTCCTCTGGTTGTGACCCACTTTCCCGTCGATGGGTTGGGTGTTCCCTCCCTGCCGCTGTTCCCCACGTGGTAACTTCCCTCGTAGTAACATTCCCTCTTCGATTCCGGGCGACACTTGTCGACATTTCTTTCTGGCTAATCCTCCACTACTTCTGTAGACGACAGCTCCCTCTTCATCCTTGCCAACTGAGGCAGGTATCGTCTTCCATCTAACCGGCACATCTCGTAAACATGGCTCATGTTACATCGGACAATTCTCCCAGCATAAAACAATGCGCCACAAATTTCTCCACACTTATTGGTCGGATATCCACGGTTAAAACATATGAATGAATAACCATTAACACTTAAAAACTTTAGTAAAAAAATACCTTGGTAATATTTGACTGAATGATTATTCCAACCTCTTAGACCGATAAGTGGTTAATTGATACTTTCGAAAAAAATATTTTACTTGTTAATGTTTGCTGTTGGAGATTGGGTTTTTACTAACAAATCGCTACGGTGTTTTATGGATCATACGTTGTCAATATCATCGGTAGAAGCCATGAAGGTCGATCGGTCAGACTACTCGCCTCATACCTAGGAGATTCGGGTTCGATTCCTTGCGGGGTTGGTCCATGGAACTTGGCATATGGGATTCATGCCAGGCGATGTCGCTGGCCGGCGGGTTTTCGCTCCATTGTAAAGCCTCATCTCGTGTCATCGTCCGGGGATCGCCGATTCCTACAGGCGCTCAGTTGTAAATCTGCAGTTTTGGCTGTAATATCCTGGTCCTCCGGTACTCTCCCCGCACGATATTTATTTACTTATTTATTAATTATAAACGGATCCTTAATATTTGGTCATCATCAAACATGTTACAGTTGTCAAGCAATCATTTAAATGGTCAGAGGTGCTTATTGCTGTTTTTATTAAAAATTGTGAATTTGGTAATATTTGATGCGGGCTGAAGGGAGGTGAAATGCTGCAACAAGAGCTGGTCGGGACCAGCATGTAATACAATCCTAAGAGGCAGAGTTACGCCCTCGGATAGTCAGGCTAGACCCTGGGAGCTGAGGACAAAGGCTTTAACGAGCCATTAGTTTTCATGAATAGCTTGTGGAAGAGGGAAGCGGAGTCTCTTCGATATTGGTGGTTCAGGACTCCACGTCCTCCAGGAGGAGTAGGGAATAGGAACAACTAAGGAAGCCCCACCAACGTCGTAAAATAATTGAACTTTCACCAGCAAAATTCTACAAAATAACGTCAGGAAGTGTATAAGTCTAGGCGTTTTAACATAACATGGCGCAGTTCATGAAAGTGGTCTAAATTTTCCAAATACCTATGGGACTAGAGCAATATATTTTTATCAGTAGAATATTCTATGTAAAAGAAAATAACCTTTGAAGAACTGTCACACTTTACAAAATAATTTGTAATTATACAAAACCAATTTAGAATACTGGTGCTTTGAAATTTTTTTTCTCACCAAACAATTGCAAAATATAAAATATTTAAGTTCTAAATATACACAATGTATCTATAAATAAACAAATTTTTTTTGTAAATATGCGGACATATCTGTACGTTTCCAAGCATTTCCTGTGAATAATATAGTATTATTTCGTAACTTACAATAAGTATTTTGGAAACTAATTAATTTTTTGTGTAAGTACTTTTTTTTAAACTGCGGAATTTCATCTCAACTGCCTTTGAGCCTTCTACTCAGGTAAATTAGTTATTATTAAAATTAATATGAAGACCTAAATTATTGTTCAATATTATGAATAAAATAGTTAATTTTGTATTGTAGAAATTACATAATGTAAATGTGCAAGTAAAATTAAATAAATGGTACCCAACCACTGGAAGAGTATTCAAGAAAGAGGGGGAGGGAGAAATGGTTTTCTCCCGTGTAATAGATATAGGTGGGTGACTGGCTTTGACTAGAGCTCAGAGAGGGTGTCGTGTGGTGTAGATTGTGGGGTTGGAGTAAGTCGCTAAACTACCCATCTTCGTACACAATAACTGCTAGAGGGGCTCATTTACTGACTCGCTCGTTAATGCAGGGACTGCTAAATACATAATGTTTGTTTCGACTTTCAGTGAGTTGGCAAACTTAAGGTAAATCTACTTTTTATATTGTAACCAAATTATAACAATTCATTATACTAACCCAAATTTATAAAGCCAGATTGAGACAGTTAAATGCATACTATCTTATAGTGTAGTATCATGTAATAACTATACAATTAACCTACATTTTATGTAGTTTGTTTGTAAATAAATTTCTACGCTGACAAACGTATAGATCAGTAAACGTCTTTTATTACAAATATAATTACAATAGCTCGCTCAGTTATACGGTTAACAATTCAGCTTCGGTAACCAGTCATTAACAAACCAAAATTTGAAAATTTACAAAAATATATAATTATTAAGTGGTGAGCAAGACGACATCCCAGCGGACTTGGTGGACCTCTATCGGAACAAGAAGACTTTCGGCACCACGTGGTTCCATCGACATGAATACAGAAGGGTAAACTTAGGTCGAAGACTTTATCAAGGTGACCGTATGTGTGAACATGTTTTATACGTTCGAGGCCTGTAAGTGCGGAAGCAGTAAGAACGAAAAAGCACATACATCACGTCTTACCCTAGCCTTTAGGCGCAAGTCACTGAACTGGCGTGGAATATTCTCGCCAACGATTCGCCTCTATACGACATTCAGTTTTGACCCTATTATTTTATGGCGTATTATTATAAGTATATTGTATATAATATTAAAATGATTCTGCGCCATCATTCCCACACCTAACAAAGACCGCAAAATTCCCGTTATCGCCATTTTATACCGCTAGATAATATGGTTTAATTAGTGGCGAACTTGAAATGTGTATGCACATGTGTAACGTACTTTAAATGATATTCCTAAGCAGACACATCACACGTACGATAAGAAGTATTCGAGTAATCATGTGAGAGACCTTGCGACACGTAGTCGCTCGTCTGAAAGGATGTCTCTTGTGACAACTATTTGAAAAATTCGTGTTTTATTGGAATAACTATACATTTAGTTATATATAATTAGCTTAACCAGGCACCCAAACACTCTTGTGATTTTGTAATATGTTTACATTTATTTATGGTTTTATAATTGATTTTCGGATTTATTTACTTCGATGGTGCATTTGTAAGCAATAAATATAGTTCATACCGTCTCCAGTGCCATTATATTCTGTTTTAAATAATTGTTGTCCACAATACAGTCTCTGCCTACAAGTAACAATACATAGGAAAACTATTATATCAGCATATTTTAAGTTTGGAAACAAAGCCTCAGTGTCGTTGCCAGCATTCATTTCTATTTCGAGTTTTGGCTTTCAATAACGATTCTGTATAGGTTCACAGAGAATACAAACATTACAAATTAATTATGTAAAAATTCTACTGTCTATCAGTACGTATCAGGTCGGTAATTGAATGAATTGCGTTCAGCAGAGCTCCGTCAACTCTTCATGTTCGCGAATTACGATTTTCATTTAAGTAACTGAGACCTTTACATTTGAGTACGATACAATAAATTCAGTATTATTGTTACCTAAGGTGCAATATTTATGCTAAATGTAGCTGGCAATTACAAATTGGCTAAAGTAAAATATTTAACTTGACCGCGAAATGTACACTTTTCTGGTCTTTTCGAAATTGAAAATACAAAATGCCATACAATTTCTACGTACACAATCACTTCTTGCTTACTAGTCACTTAGTCGGTTATTGCATGGAGGTCATTAATTTAATAACAGTTCTATTGATCCAGGAGTACAATCCTGGATATGGAATACGCTGACCTTGAGGTTCATTTCTATCATTTTTATCCTTTGAAATATCTTGTGGTGACATCGTTCTATGTTGTCATTTGCTTAAACTGGCGTTTAACGAAACGTGCACGTGACTGGTTGTTGACAATGTCCAATTTAATATTTTATGTTATGCAGGACGACGAAAGCTCCTGAAGCCACAGTTATTCGTTTGATACGATGCATGAAATATCATTCTCCTTACTCTGAATGTCTAAATTTTGAGTATGGTATGTTCATTGGAGTCTGATATTGTGTCTGTACCTTTACCTGACTTAACGTTACTTATCATAACCTTTATTAATCAAATTTAAGCTATTCCAAAATAACATAATGGCTGTTTATATATAGTTGTTGATCCACAGATTTTAACAGTCTTGCTTGGAATTGGTTGTTGATGACGTCACAGTCCATCATCTCGGGTGTAAGGATACGGAAGCTTCCATAACTGTCAGTTCTTTGACTGATGCGGCACGTGACAGATCGTCATCTTTGCCGTGATCAAGATGAAGCGTATATTTGAGACTTTTCTTATCCGCGATGGATCGTCGTAACCGGCTTTGTATTTTTTCGTCACTGACTCCCGACGTTATGTTTACGACTTCGCCTGAAATACGTACGACTTCACCAGCTTCAATAGCAACAGTTCCGAGGAGCCGATGTCGCTACGCTGGTAAACAATTTGCGTGGGTAGCGCGAAGACATGAAAATCATGGCTTTGAGAATAACACTTATTGTCAGCAACATTTGTATAATGAACACGTTGGAATGTTAAATTGGAATTATAACTTGACCAAGCATTACAAGGTGTGTAAAGGTGAAGTTCCATTTGCAGCAAACAAGAAATAAATGTTGGGGAGTGGGGAGTACAGTTAAATCTCAAGAAAATCCTCATTCAGTTCAAGCTCGCAAACCATTATCGTTTGAGCTGTTGTTACGTCCGAGGATTGTAATTGCTTCTGGATTTGATAACGAAAATTATTTCGTAGAGGCTTTAACAGTATTTCGACGCAATTTAAACACTTAGGCCTATGTAGAAGTAAATTTATCAATTTCTGTACGGAACATAAGGAATAACTTGTTGGTTAACACAAAATAATTTGTCAACTTGAACCCTAAATTTTTTGTGGTGACCGACCACAAAAAGTTACTGCTGAACCCAATACAGTTTTGCACTGACTACAAAGTAAATTGTAACAACTACAAAAAATTTTTTTTGGTGTTCATATTGAGAAACTTTTCGTGCTCACCACAAAACCGTTCGTTCTGTGAACATGTAATAGATGCCATTGCCTTCAACACCCCGGATGTTTTAATGCACAAAGCCCATGAAGTGGAAGATATGGTGGGAAAACTGTCGAAAGTAAACGTGTATGGAAGAGAAAACGTTTGTATCAATTGGATCTGGCCTAAAACTGAGAGTAGTTAAAACACAGCAATGGCACATCACCAGGCTTGATCCGCTAGGTATATCATCGTGTATCGATCATCTGGAATCTATCAAGAGAAAGTGAGCCATTAAATATACGTGTTCGTATGTAGTTAACGTTGGAAATACTTTCCCGAAATGTCGAGGGAAAGAACCCATCGTGCATTGACCAGCGATATCACAACCTCTGAACTAAATTAATTTTTTTTTAAACTAAATTCCTTAACTTCGGTTCGTCGAATAAAACTCTTTGAGAAGACAAACCCTGCTGTTTCAGTGAACATCTTGGATATGGATGAGAAAAGTAAGGTTCAGCCTTCACGTGTAGTGGAATAACTACTGAGAACAATGCATGCTACTAGAACCAAATATTGCCAGACTGATGAGCTACCAGAAAGACAACGTCATTCTTACAATATTAAAAAACTCACTCCCACTGTGACTGGGCCATGACACTGTCAGTTGTTAGCTATCAGCATGTTTAAGTGGATATACAAACACTGATGAAATGACTGTATCAGACGATAGAGTGAATGAGAAAGAGAGATGGTCAGCGCTTAACACTGAGGTCTTTAGAGCTGGTGAGGGGTGACACGAGGTGAGTATGGAACAGTACCGAATGAAAGGGCGGGTGAAACGGGAGATCCCCGAGAAAACCCTCCGGCCGACGGCATCGTCCGGCACGATTCCCACATGCGAAAATCCGATCAGACGATAGAGAAACTTCTTATATTTTATAGGTGATTGTAGAATACCCAGGGGTCCCTAACATAAAGACCTGCTAGATTTTCCGTGTGAACAAACGCCCAAAATTCTCAAAGCATCCGTAACTTCTGACACTCCTGCAAGACAGGAATAATAACGTTGTGCACTACACGAACTTGAGTAAGGCGCTGGAACATGGGCTTCATTTCGACCACAAACCCTGGCTGAAGCTATTTATCGTACGCAAAATTACAAAATGCCTGGCACCCCAAAATTATTTAAGGAAAAAAAAAAGAATGTGCAAATAATGCAAGTTTTAAGAAGCATACGAAATACATGTTCAAATGGTAAATAATAGAGGTAGAGTACAACGAATAACACATATAACATTTGTGGCATATTTTCATTCCTATAAAGAATCATCAACAGTGAAAATGTATCTCTTGTAAAGTAACACGAAATATTCTGTTTGACGTGCCTTCATAAGAAGGGTTCGCAGTGCTAGTTTCATATTGATGTGATAAAGAATTAATTTAATGATGTCCTGAAGCTACTGTATACATATCTATTTATATAAAAATGAAAGCTGGCTGACTGACTGACATATCAAACAGCAGCCCAAACAACTGGACCTAGAATCGTGAAATTTTTTGTGAGGGTTCCCCTCAGGTCGTAGGCGAGCACTAAGAAGGGATTTTTCTTTCGAAATTCTACCTACAAAGGAGGAAAAGGGGTGAAATGTGTTTCCGAAGAAACGTCGATAGAGCTCGAACCCGACGGCCTATCATCGTGATTTTTACTTTTATAGAACACTCGTAAAAGTGCATATTAGCCAATTTAAGGATTTTTTCGAAGTTCAACATTTAAGGGGGTGAATAGACCTTAAATGTGTTTCCAATCAACTATCAATATTTATCGAAAACTTCGGGATAGAGAATTGATATTCACTTCAAAATATTGCTTACGTAAATACCCAAAAAGCAGTTTTAGTTTTATTTTTTTTAAATTCCACCCCAGGCAATAAAAAGGGACAATATGTGTTTTTTATGAATCGTCTACATCTTTGAAACACAATTGGCTATCGTCGTGATTTTAACTTTAATTGGTTACTTTTACAAATGTCTATGACAGGACTCAAAGATGTTTCGAAATTCTTTATTTAAAGGGGTGAGAATATGTGAAATGTGTTTTCGATTATCCTTCCATATCTATCGAATAAATCGACATATCGAATTGCTCTTTGCTTTAAATTGGTGCTTTTGTAAATATCCCAAGTATCATTTAAAATATATTTTCCGAATTCGGCTCTAAACTGGTTAAAAATGGGGTAATATGTGTTTTCGACTTATATTCGATGTATATCGATCACATAGTTTTTTATATAGCGACGTGATTTTTGTTTAGGATTGATGCTTACTCAAATACCTAAAAATAAATTAGAGAAATTTTCGAAATTCGCCACCTAAGGAAGTGAAAAGGGGTGGAAAGTGGTGAAAAGCGTTTACAATTAATCGTCGATATATCTTGAACCCAGCGGGCTAATGTTTTGTTTTTTACGTCAACGAGATACCAATAAAGTATTCTAAAACATGATTCAAGGATTTTTCGAAATTTACTCTCATAGGTGGTGAAAATACCTTGAATGTGTTTTATATAAATCCTCGATATCTATCGAACCCGTCGAGATATACAATTAATTTTTGCTTCAGGATGATGATTACAGAAATTATCACACAACTGTTTTCAGATTTTTCAAAATTCGATTTCTCAATACTGTGCAAGGATGATATGTGTTTTTTTAGTGAATGATCGATTTTGATTCGACTAAACGGGCTAGCGATGTGATTTACACTTCAGTTGTATACTTATACAAATGTCTAAGATGTAAATTTACAATATTTCGAAATTCGACACCCAAAAGGGTGAAAAAGAACAAAATTTTTTTCCATCAACCCACGATATCTATCTAACCAGTAGCGATAATGATGCGTTGTTCGCGCCAGAGTGATGCTTACGTATATATTTAAAAAAATATGTATGTAATTTTTTTTATTTATAAGAAACATGCTTATTAAGAATAAAACTATGTTGGACGGCAGACGATCCGAAAAGCAGGAACGAACAGCGAGAAACAACCTATAGGGACTACAGGAGTTTCACTCTACAGTATCCTATCGAGACGTGGTGTTGTACAACCTCTATGAACACAGTACACAGATATTTTATTTTTTTTTTAATACAAGTTTATTTTCATGAATTATTTCGACGTTATGTGACGCAGTTGTTTGTTATTCAGGTCTAAATTCCGGGAGGTTCTGGCCTCAAATTCCGTTAAAAGCTGCGTGCGAACGTTCAATTCTGACACACAAAAACTACAAGGCTGATCGAATTAGTGTAATTTACATGTAATCTTTAAAAGGGGTAAAATTGCAGTTCGCTTTCCACTTAGGTTCCTCTACAATATCAGCTGTCATATCGTCGGTATACTGCCAAAGGTGATTAAGACATAAATGTTATTTTGTTTAAAAACAGTATTAAATTGTAGATATTAACAAAAATTTGGTATGTTACTATACTGTGACACTACAGTACGAAACTACGAACAGACTTAAAACTTGGGCAATATTTCGTGAACAACATATACATATTCCTAGCATTTTTATAATATTATCTCATTTTTACTTTGTCACTTTTGGCAGTAAACCGACGATACATCATCTCACTAATCTCAAGTTTAGGGCACCAAATACGTTTCCACGTAACCTTTACCCACTGAAACTTTGTAATGGCAATAAAGTTAAAGTGAATATTTTGAAAATATATAATTGAGGGCACCGTCACCAATGGTTGTGCACAGGGTAAACGTATGTTTTTCATTCGATTAACCTCTTACCTTAGGTGTCTGTAACTACCCCACAACCTCAAATAGGCAGGGCTATAAATAAGGCCCAGGTGAAGTCGCTGCTAGTGGCAGGGACAAACTTAAGACTGCTTTTCGCGTGGACAGCTTTATCTACTTATCCTGCTGCAGAATTAGTTCATCTAGCCGCTTTGACATTCTAACACTTGATGACTGAAGTAGCAATCTTGTGTACAAAGTGTTTTTTCAATTAAGTAAATATTGTCAGTTACGAATAATACTCGCGAGCAAAGCCGCGGGGGATTGCTAGTGTAAAAAATGATATTTATACAGATTTGTAGAAGGGGTTCGGACAGAAGTCTTTACCAGGACTTCATTTTTGACAATGCATTTCTTCATGGATTTAGTATAAGTGGATACTCTATCAACCGCCCCGTGCTACTCGTCGAAAATCTGAAAGACTCGACAAGTTTAATAAAGACGAACGATGTGGAAAAATCATTACTGCATTTTGTGAGACTTCGTGCTAAACTATACGAGTTCAAGTGTGCTGAGATAGTCACTAAAATGCAAACATGTGTGGTGCACAACAAAATAAGAATCGATAATTACTTAACTACCTTAGACGGTCTGCAAACAATACGTGCAAAATTTAACACCGTTAAGGACACACAAACGCGACATCTACACAGAATGTGTAAGAAAATTATGTTTCTTTTGCTTTGATGACAAACATTTTATGTTAAGATGGTACATGGATTTTACCACGTGTTTGTTTAGAGAAATATTGTTACTTTCTTTTAGGCAGATGTTAACTCTACAAAAATTATTAAATACGTGATGAGAGCCAGGCGCGTATGGATACCGGCTGTCCAGAAACTGCCGCATAATAAGTATACCACGCGAATCTTGGGCTACATTGAAGAAGACAAAATGCTAGTGCAAAATGTTCTACAAGTACATAGTACCTACACGTACAATAGGACAACATAGCTCGGAGAAACTTCCCTCGTGCGTTTCACGTCCAGGTATTTTTTTAAGTACCATACACTGGGGCCAACAGAGACACTGGGGTGAATAGGGACAAAATTTCACATCAAAAATTCTAGTACGCGGTTTTAAAAACAGAGTTTTTCCTTAAGGTTAGCAGTTAACAATTTTACAGAGAGTAATTGAGTTGATATATAATTTGATTTAAGATGAAGGTCTAAGCTAGGAACCTGTTCGAAATTTTGTCCCTATTCGCCCCAGCGTCCCTATTGATCCTAGTTGACGGTACGTTACGTCGAGTAAAGGTAGAATGATGTTTGTAATGCTCGAGTTTCGAACCAGCGCCCATAACATGGTTGTCAGTACAGTTGCAGCGAGGTACCTGTGGAGCGCAGAAGGATACTGACTCCATGTTGCGTTGCCACATTGTACACGCAAAGTGCCGTCGTATACAACATTTTGCCACTAAGATTTTCATCTCCAGTTTTCCCCCACGTTTCACATTATATGCTTGTTATGTAGCAGTTTCTGAAAAGCCTGTGTAGTTTTAAGAGAGACATAAATAGTTTTATCATTTGTATTTATTTGTACTAACTTCGAAAAGTGAAAATTAGATTATCTTTCTTCATTACGAAGATGGGTCGTGTGCTTGAAAGTTTTCCATTCATCGAGAATAAGACGAAGGCAGACTGTACACAAGTCAACATTACGACTACAGAGTCTAACGACATGACAGATTTTGTTTGCATGTTTTTTTTGTATGATGCTGTGCAGGTATACATGTGAAAAACAGCTTTTAATGAGACAATATTTTGAAACGTCATATATGTACGTGTATGGGAAATGCACCCATATCTCCAGAAAACCAGTTGCTATCATCTCATCAGTATACCACTTCATCTCATTTGCTAGTTGTGAAGTACAAAATTTTGAAGACTTGGTGATTTAATATATTTCACGTGGGCCGTTTTATAGTATACTACATTAACAAAAGACGAGCGAATAATGGACGACGAAGGTGAAATCCAACGTAAAAAGCAGTCAATTCATGCATAATATACGAAAATTACTAACTTTACAATAATCATGCTGTTTAATAGTTATTGGAAATAAATGAGGTGATTGATAGAAATAAAATGTGGCCATTTTTTTATGAAATAAAAGACGAAGGAAAGGAATTTTGGCGAACTTTCTTTGCAAGGAAGTAGCGCAGACTATGCTTATAAAGGTGCCAATGAATGTTATTATTCCGACTCTTTCATATATATGTCTCCTGGAAGACGTAGTGACAAGTGCTTCAAAGATAAAGGAAGACGAGCTAAGTCTTTACGAATTTCTCAAAGACCGTAATGAACTCATAAAAAGTCTCCGACATATGATCTACATGGAAGATACTGGGGATTATTTCCACATATATGAAACCTACTGGGCTGTCAAAGTACTGAGGGAAAGAAGATACGTTGACAGATGAGCTATGTGTCGTGCATTTACTAGATGGATGAAAATCCTTACCTTTCCCTAATTGTAGCAGAAGAGAAGGAGGTGGTAAAGAAGTAGGCGTTGGAGGAAGATGTGAATATAGACGTTTAGGAGAAGGTGGAGGGGAGGAGGAAGGGGTAGATGGGAGGGGGAGGAGGAGGAAAGTGTTTCGAGTAAGTAAATATGATCTTAGTGCCTACTAACTGAATCATTTGAACAACATGGTGGTGTCCTGCACAAAAGCGATCAAGCCTACAAAATATCAGGCTGTAGGCCCATATTTGGTTGAGGAGGTACTGATCTGACGAAATTGATGATCATATAAGCCTCTCTACACTAGATGACTTATAGATCTTCGAAATTTTCATTTTTAGTAAGTTATTCTTTACTTTTTTATTTATAAAATAACCTCATCCACGAAGTGCGTGTTATTTTATAAATTCAAAGTGCAAAAATTATTCACAAAATATATGGAAGTTTTGTTTCCTTGTACTAGTTCCCCTTTGTGATGGAAATATGTTGACAGGAAAAAAAATTATCAATACATTCTTCATAATGAAGCGCCACCTTGAAACTGTAAAGAAAATGCACGGCCATCATGTACGTCCTAATATGAGTGAGAAGGTTTTACCACTTAAATAAACAATCACTTGGGCTCGTCAAATCTTAACCGAGTGACTGCACAAATGCCAAAATCTTACATAGCTCCCGCACGTTAAACTAAACTATTCTACACACCACCGTGGCAAAAATAGCAATGGAAATACTATATTGAGTTCTATGCACTTATTCAAAATACAACAGAATAACATATACTTAAAAACCGCAAGGTACAACAGGCACAATTTTCTCTACCATTTGTAAGAATAGGCACTTAAAAATAAATTACAGCAGCTGAAACTTACCGTGTTTTGGCACATATAATTCTGATTTAAAAAGTAATTAAACTGCAAATCAAGACTTGTTCTGGCCATCCTGTTCACGAAATTTAAAATACATAATACCGATAAATACATCTCTGTAAGTAAACTATAAAAAAAATAAGTTTTTATATGCAAAATATAACCTGATTTGTTAATAAATGTACGTTGTTATGCCGAAAACTTCTCCGGTTGTAAATGGTAAATAACTGTGTTGGCGCTACTCAGCCAAGAGGAAATAATATCGGATTAATCGAACAGCCAAAGCGCCACTACCGGCGAATCTTGCAAGAAATTCGTGAAAACTGTTTAATAAATACGTCGGCCTCCTAAGAAAATCATTCCCAAGTCCAAAAAACTGCATCCAACAGCATATATAACTGATTGTTGAATACATGAGTGGGGAGTATCCTAATTTGGTTGACGAGAGTAACTAACAGGATTGTAGTCGACAGATTATTATTTGGGTAGATTAATTTTATATTTTTTTGTTAGTTAATTTTTATACTGTTCGAAAATTTTGGTATATATTGGATGTTCCTGTCAAATGTCACAGTAAATGTCTAGGTCAAGGTCAAACGATATTCAAAATGACAGCTTGCACCTAGTACCCCTCACAACTCACAACTCCTGCACTCGTATCGTACGACAATAGCTTAAATAGATCGTCATTACAGTTTTATACATTCCAAGTTATTCAGAGAACAAGCGATTACTCCGACATTTTTATCATTCACTGTACCATCTGGAATTTGTTATTTGGAAGCAACATTGATTTCCCACACCAGTCACGTGGTATTGAGGGGCAAGATACGCTATAGTGTCGAGCGAAACACGCACATTTTACCCTTGGCATGTCGTTCGTAGGAAGTGAAAATGTTTCCGAAAATGACAGGTCACTTTGTTGGCTTCCTTCCGCTTTACGAAGTTCTCACTTTCCAGTTTTCTCGAACACTTTTCTACCGCAGTCAACAGTGCTGAGGTTTCCTATATATTTACACGAAGTTCACCTCTTGGTTGTACGTTGCATGTTCTTGTGTGCAAAACTGTACTATGCCACGCTCATATATGTATAATATTGTTGGAGATAAATACCGTAAAAAACTATACACATAGGAACTATAGCACTCTAAAACTTTAATGAAAATTTGGTTAGCTTTTGTGTGCATCGCTGCGAATAAAACATTTATGAGTGTGTTGTTAGTTAGGAAATATTCGTGAGCTTAACATCACATTACGGTATGTTTAACATTATAGCATCAGTTGTTTGCTGTTTAACTGGTGTACTAGTGAGAAACTAGTATCTGCGCAGACCTTCTATGCATGCTATAGCATGGGCATAGCCACGCGTTTGTAACGAGAAAATGTTTGCATCATTTGGTTTCAATGTCTTATGTGCACATCTGTACCTCTGCTTTATTATTTGTGATTGGACGTTTAAAGCCTGGTTTACACAGATGACAACGTTGCTAACAACACGTGTTTTCAAGAATGTTATTAAAAATGTAAAAATGCTTGAAAATTGTTGCAAACCTAATGATATCAACATTGTTGCTAGCATTCCGTTATTTATAATGTTAATAATTATAAAAATTATTAATATTTTTACCAACATTTTGTTGAAAACATTTGCTTGCAGTAAAAGTAAAGAATTTTAGAAACATGTTAATATCTTTGTCATCAATGCTGTTGATAACATTATTTTCCCGATCCATTCTAGGGCGGTCCAGATCAAAGGATGTTGGTAACAAGTGTTGTTAGCAATGTTGTAGGCATTTATATCATCAATATTGCTATTAACTTCCGTTAAGCATTTTCACTACTTTTTAGTGACGTTGGTGTTTTCAGCAATGTTAGTAACACTTTTGCTATTAACACAGCTATAAAATAGTATACCATAGCTTTGAATGTGTTGATAAAATTTTTGTAACTAACAATTTGTAGTTAACATTGTTACTGTTATTTTTCGTTGTAAACTGGGTTTTTGACTCTCTTGTATTTGTGTTATACTTACAAATTAGAGACGTATTGTATCACATTATTGTGATTCATGCAGTCGAATGAAAGACGTGTCTGAAAAAATATAAACTACCAATAACCACGAGCAGAGCCGCCAACGTGAACCTAAGGCACTCAATCAAAATTGTGTAAAACGCTTTTCTCAACCAACTCTTCGTTATAGTCATGAGACTGATTCCTAGTTTTTTCAGTATTGTACACTGTAAAAAAAGGTGAATAATATTACTCATCATATGTATGGTAATATTCGCCAACATTGAGAGGAAAATCTTATTTCCTAATATGTGAGGAAATTTCCGCAAGGTAGTGTATTCACCACACAGACCACTCGGAAGTTTCGCTCGCGCGTTATGTCAAATTGTCCTAGAGGGCTTGCACCAATATGTAATGAAACATTACTAGTAGAGTAACTTTCCTTGACACGTGTTGAGTAATTTTCCCTCACTTGTAGAGGTAATTAGCTTCCATTACATGTAGAGTAGATTTACCAAAACTTTTTTTACAGTGTATTTTTCCCGGGATACTTAACACTAAGAACTGTGATCAGATAACGAATGATTGTCAATGCTCAATGGCCAGACATTTTGTCCTAGAATTATTACGCGAAATATCCCGGTCGTAATGTGTAACCCAAAAATTGTACGTTACATGAAGTGCATGTGAACTGTGGGTAAATAGTATTGAAGAAATGCCACAGTTGATGTGAACTCAGGGTAAGAGCAGTCAAAGGCGCTGGCTCTATCAAGGTTGTGAACGTCACGATACTATAGCACACATCGCCAGTTCATGCCGGTAACATAACAACGCAACACAATCGACACGAAGGGCGCGCTGCGACACTAAAAATTATCATTTGTAACACACCGTTTAGCCCTTAAAAGTGAATCAATAACTTGCACATTGTAAATACCGTAATTTAGGTTATAATAGGCGTAGAGAGTCAGTTGAAAGTGTGTTTTAATCAGGATTATTTGTCTAACGTGAATCAACTGCAAACATTTTTAAAATCCATTTATATTTAATATAGTTTTGCGTACTGGTGAGAGTCGCAGCCTTAGTAGAGGAGTGTTGAATTGTGTCTCGACCAGTTAACTCTTAACACAGCGGCGAAGAAAGATGGAAACCAAGAGATGAAAGCTAGACAGCAAACTTGAGCAGACGTGGAAGACACAGCTCGGAGGCTGGAAACTAGGTCACTGAGAGGCGTGGCTAATTTTGTTATTAATGATGAGAAATTGTTAACATTTTGTCAATAAGTTCAAATGTAGCCTATATTAATGTTAGTGTGTGTTTATTTGGAAAATGTATCGTGAACTGATACGGAAGAAAGTCAGGGTTTGTTATGGTCAGCTGTCCACGAGAGCCGCAATTGGTTGGAAATTAAAGGAGGGAGTTTCTTGGAGAGTTGTTCGCTGCGTAGGCGTGGAGTGATAGTTAAAGGTGACTCTCGTCGAGACCGTCACGAAGTGTGGAAGAGCCCGGGTCACAGCAATTGAGAGTCGTGGTAGCACGCAATATTAGTTGTGGGGAAAAATCGAAGTGCGGGGCTTTGGAACGATAACGCACCATAGAATATTATCTCTCGTGGGACTAACGAAACAAGGTCGAAGTTTCCGAAACATCGAAGGAAACAATTTCCGATGTTTTCAATCGAAAGTAATAGAACCCCAAAGTATTTGAAAGAGCTTTTAATATGTTACTGCGAAAACTGGTTTGGCTGCAGAGCGACGGATACTAAAAATTTATTCATGTAAATAGTTTATTGCCATTACATAAAAGCCTCTAGTAAAATAGACAACATTTAAGTTAAGTATTCAGATTTATTTTCCTTTATTTCTTATATATTTGAAATGCCCACTGGCTTTCCGAAATGTTGAAATAAAGACACAATTACACGATTGCTTATATGAGGTTATGATTTGCTTATGATAACCTACAAATATCTATCATAAAATAAATATACGCAATTTACTGCCAATTCACCAGTTACACCAACATCTGGACACGAAATTAAATACCGACTCGAATAGTATCGATATAATTTCTATTCGGAATACGGGTTGCGTGTACCATTTTTGTCGAGCTGACATCACAGAAACCTCGATGCTGATTGGCGAACATCTTACGCATTTTGTGTGGCTGCTTTCGTGTCGCTTCTGTCACGTCATTATGATTCCGGCATAAAACTACATTCCTTTTTATTACTGGTAGTAGCTGAGAGTTTTGACTGCCCTTCCGTTTTCTGCTCAAGCTGCTTAGTAGTAACAAGAAAGTTGAGGTATGGTGTATATGCTGGAGGCTGAGAGTATTGATGTGCTATGTGTGAAGCAATGTCAGCAGAAGCTCGCAGTACGTGTGAATTAAACCGTTCACATATTTTAATCCGGCTGTAACAATTAGTGAAATATATCGTTTGTAATGTACATTTTCGGCAAGAATCACAAGTTTTCTTTCTTCTATTTCATCATAAGTCAAACGATCAGGGTCTATAAACGTATTCATATCTCCTCGCGAATGACAGGTGCCAACGAGTATGCAAAGAAAGCAGACGCCATTGTTACTGCTGGCAATTTTCACTGACGACAGTTACACTTCGTTTTTTTCATAGCTAAGACAACTGACAGATAAACACCATTCCAAAAAGAAAATTGCTGGCCAGTAATGTCAGCGGTCTCGATAAAAAATACAGCCTAAGGGCCAAGCTCAAGATGGAATTCGGTACTGCTGCAAAAGTTGACTTTTCAGTATGAAAGCAAAAGATGTGGTGTTTGAAACCCATCAAGTCTAAGTTAACTTAAGTTGGCTTTATAATTAGTCGATAGATTGGTCACAAGAGACGGCTTCATACAATTTGACCACGGTCGTAGAAGAACAGGTCTGGACACTCGCCTATCTAACAATGTATTTTGCTTGACCCCCTTGTTGTTTGGCTGTAGTTCGTCAAGTTACAGAGAATGTCGTACTTTTTGGCGCTGTTTTCCGGGCGGTCGGACTCAAACTCCGTTCACTTTTTTCAATTGTTAAATTTATAAAGTAAATAAAGATTGCTGGAGCCTTTTCTTAAATTTGTGAGCGAAGAAAGTATTTCATAAATTGATAAAAAAAAAACTTTTTGATAAATTGTTTATCTTAGCGGAAAGGAAGTGGGCGGAGTTTAGTCCGACCGCCGTAACATCAGCGCCAATAAAACACAATATTCTCGGTAACTTGGTGAACTGCAGCCAAACAATAAGGGGGTCAAATATCCAGGCGAGTGTCCAGACCTGTTCTTCTACGACCGTGAATTTGACACAGTGGCAGGAACTGGCAGAGGAATCAGCCATGGCATATGTTATGGAACTATCTCAGCATTACCACAGCGTGTTATTGGGTATCAACGAAATACCGAAATCATAATGGCAGAGGTCCGGAAACGATCCCAGTTCCTCCGGAATCGAACATGACGCATTTGAGTCCTCGAGAAAGCAACTGAAGGCACTGCCACATGTAAGAGAGCGGACATCTTTAAAAACTATTGTTTACATTTTCTACATAGTTTAATATCTGAATGAACAAGGCGTGAATTAGTGCATCCATGATGATTTATCAGTAACATCTGGATCTTGTATTCCTAAAATTACACGACATTAGTTCAAACACACTACTAAACGCACATTTGGCATTCTAAATGTGATGATTAGACAAACAGCGTGTTGCGAGTCTCTCATGCTGTGTCTTTATCTTAACAGTCATATAATACAAATCCAGTAATTTGGACGGAAGGCACAGTTGGTGCAGTGGCAACAGCACAAGCCTATGATCATGGCAATTCGGGTTCCACTCACTGCGACTCCGATATTCCGTATGAAAGTTATAGGGTGATGGTTGTCGGTGGACGACTGTTCATCCGTGAAACCTCATTTGGGATTCGGCACAGACCACAGTCGTAGAAGAACAGGTCTGGACACTCGCCTATCTACCAATGTATTTTGCTTGACCCCCTTGTTTTTTGGTTGTAGTTGGTCAAGTTACTGAAAATGTAATTTTGGCGCTGTATTCCGAGCGGTCGGACTCAAAACTCCGCCCACTTTTTTCCATTGTTAACATTATAAAGTAAATAAAGATTGCTGGAGCCCTTTCTTAAATTCGTGAGCGAAGGAAGTATTTCATAAATTGATACGTTTTGATAATTGTTTACCTTAGTGGAATGGAAGTGGGCCGAGTTTGAGTCCGACCACCCTAACTGAAGCGCCAATAGAACACAACACTCTCGGTAACTTGGCGAACTGCAGCCAAGCAACAAGGGGGTAAAGTTTCCAGGCGAGTGTCCCAGACCTGTTCTTCTACGGCCGTGGCACAGACCTTAGAGCAGCCATGTCAGAAGACATGTGATGCTCAATTTACGCGCCCTCAGTTGTCAGTTTTTTTCACGAAACATTGTGTAGCACTTCGTTTCAATGTCTTACATGCAAAGTTGCAACTTTGTTTCATGGTTGTTTGTAGCGTCTCTCTGTGCAGAGGCATCAGTTATCTGACTAATCCAGCATTGTCACTGCGACACCACCACGCGTATGTGATTAGTGAGTGTAACCCCTAGGCTCTAAGGGTAGTAAATATTCCTCCATTGACCACGAAGCTGAGAAAGCTGTATAAGTAATGTTTGGGTGTTCCGAAATAATTTTTGTAATTGACGGGATGTTTTCAAACTACCTTTCCGTCGTCGTTTGAAGCGTATTTTGTTTTCGTACATTGACACAATGGGCACGTGTTTTTCACTTGTTTATATTACATGCACAAGCATGAACATTGCTCGGTTGCTTTGTATGTATGAATAATTATTTCCCTAGTTTAAGTGACTGGTAGAATAAATTAGTGTTTTAGAGTAGGAACATGTTATTTAATGCATATTTTCAGAAATTCTTGAAAATGCGATCCATGTACGTATTGAAAATGCAAATACTTGTGTCTCGTATACTGTTTTTTGTCTATTGACCATTGAAAAATTCTCGTAATTGTGAAATGAGAAATTGGATGCTATGTAAATAAATAAATAAAAATAAAATAGCAGAGTTTCTAATATGCACATAAAGCATATAAATAAGTTGATGCAAGAATGGTTTTAAGAAAACAATCAGAACTGAACCTCAGTGAATATAGGTTAAGAAGAATTTCGCCAAAACATGCCTGAATAATGAAATTCGTACGTGGTAATGTATAATCCTTGAAATTTATCTTACGGGCACTTACTTGTAAATTTACATACATAATCCATTGTAAGAAAATACTGCAATGTTTCTTGCATGCTCCATTTACCGTTGCTTTTCTTTGCCTGCTGCCCTTTAAGTTAACTTTAATGTATTCGTATCCTCGCATCATCACGTTTTTATTATTATTTATTTCGGCCTACGAATGTCAATGTGGTATGCGCGTGCCACACGCACTCTACCGCACCTCCATTTATCACAAAATGACAACCAGGAATACGAGTCAAGGCGACACAAAAATCAGATACAAAAATTAAGCAAACTTGCTAAACGCATGTTTTTGTAGGCATGCTTTTCCGTACATACTCAAGTTTCTATCTGTTTAATTCCGTACCAGGTTATTATTTGAGAGAAATTTCTGCCGTCGTTCGCTAATAGCCGTCCTTAAAGCTGGTATTATATCATTTGCCCATCTATTCAACCACATAGTTAACATATGTTGTAAACGTTTTTATGTAGAAAATTCAATGTAGTGTTACGTACAGCCATGTAAACCTGACGTTCACGTATAGTTTCACCTAAGAACTAGAGTTTTATGAACTATAGGCCAAAATGAGCTTTTTTACCAGACTGTTATAATTAATATATTTTTATATTCACAACATAATTGAGCTGGAAATGGTATGGCGTCTGGCGTGGCTAGTTTAGCGATCACTAAGAGAAGTTTACAATTAATTTGATGGTTGTAGAAACATTTAAATAAGCATAGGGTCTATCGTATTAACGGTTTTTGTTGTTTTGGGATAACAAAGGCGAGTCAGAAGCACTTCCTCCTCCCCTTTAGTCTCGTATGAACGACCACGTTGGGAACCATTTATAAAAGACGTCAGTGGTTTCAGGTCGTAACTAGACCCTCCATCCCTTGGACGACCTTGTTCCAAATACCCGACCTACTTTCTCTTCAAGAGACACGATCAGTTTTGTCGTTTGAGTTTTGTACCGATCTGGCCTAACTCTGTGACAAATGTGAAATTTATTTATTAAAATCTGGCCGCTCAGTACCTTTCAAACATAATTGAAGCTAAAATTTTTGGAAGTAATTCCGTTTACGTAAAACATCTAATTACTAAGTCTGTTACACTGACTAGCTTACAGACAACGCACAGCTTAAACCGACGGATCTAGAAGCATGAAATTATTGCAGTGGAGTACCTTATTTTACGTAGTAAGCATAAAGAAAGAATTCTTGAAAACTCATCCTCTTAGAGGATAAGTTGGGGGATGAAACTGGTATGGAAGTCCGTAATTTTTGAAGTTATAAATATGTAAGTTAGTGTTTAGGCATCCGTTTTTAAATAAAAGTCAGATATATCAGCATTTATATTCCCTAGTGAGGTAAAACAAAGAACATAAATTTATACAGGAAATAGTAATTTTTAAGTTATAAACGTGGATTTTGTTTTTAGGCTTCTAAATTAAGTACCTAATTACAAAAAATACGTTTTGAATGATTTAGACCTAACGGCTCATTCATCAAAAGGAAAATGTAATGGATCGACATTATTAATGAATAAATTAATTTTTTTGACTTAAATAGTATTGTGTTTACACGCATACTGTACATTATTTAAATATTTTCTCTTGTTTAATGTTGTTACCGCACAGAAGAATAATTGTCTATTGACATGAACACATTATTTTTTTTTAATCAACGCGAGCGAAGCCGCAAGTATTACTACAAATTAAGTTGCTACTGATGAGAGTATACAATGTACGACGGTGTTTGCTATTTGCTGAAATCTTTTAAATTTAACTGCAACTGTACTTTTGTGAATAACTGTGTCTGTGGACATACGTCATTGCTAAGGTCATTTGTCAATAAAACTTATGCTTGAAGCTCTAGTTCGGCAAATAATACCACACTACATGTTAAGCGTGTACTTCATATTTTCAATTATTAACGTTAGGCAGTACACAATTAATTATAAAATGATTAATTTTTAAGATATTTCCCTTACGAAAATGACACACAAGTGAAAAAGTCGTTCACAGATGATATTCTGAATGATTTCAAAATATTGGAGTGGGATTCGTATCATCAACGTTTTATATTGCGATAGTTAGACAAACCACATAGTATAGTTAAATTGTTTATGTAATGATGCCTTAATTTAACCGAACGTAGTTTAATTAATATGTCAATACTGTAGCGCAAAGCAAATATAAAATATTTTAAATTACAATTTTCCAATATTTTCTCATAAGAAATTCTAATATTCGAATATTAATTAACTATTCAGTTAGTCGGGTGACGAGGCCTAAGTAGCTTCATTTTTTTTTTTTTTCACTTCACGCAACTTAAGTTTTCTAAGATTGTACTGTTCCTGTTCGAAATGCTATATATTTAAGGAATTCTTCGTAATTGTTCATTAGTCGTGGCTTCTAGTTATACGTAGAATTGGGGAATATAGCAAGAATATTTTCTGCCGGCGTGGTTGTTTGTCATACTCATGTTCACAGACAAATTATGGACGTTCAGGCTTCGTACACCGGAACTGTATCGGAAGTTGCAGAAAGGGCACTTGTAAGAGAAATTCTAGGTTAAAGCTTGAAAAAAAAAAACTTTCTTGGTAGTTACACAAAGAGTGCAGAAAGGACATACGCAAGATGAATATTACTTGAAGATGGGAGGCCATGTCAAATGGAAAAGTTGCAGTATGTGCACATAACGAACGCATATGTAATTTCTGCAAAGTTCGTAGATTATTTGATGATTTGTTAAGCATGGCTTGTGTATCAACTGAACCTCGCTCTTTCATATTTTATGCCTTCCTTTGTTTAAGGTAGAGTTCTGATGACGAAATCTGTAATTAACATTATGTAGATGTTATTGTGTGATGTTTTTTCTTTGAACTGTGTTAAAAATAAAGGCAATATTGCAGAAAGGGTGTACACGTAACCCATACTGTGCAGAAAGTGTAAATGTACAGCCCTCGCTTTTTATAAAGGACATGACTTGTGTAAACTAACGCAAATTATATTATATTCGAAAATATATTTGACCTAAATCTGTCATTTTGCTGGCAGTAGTGTATGATTACCATTGTTTGTATGAGTGGAAGAAAAGTGCGTTGGATTATCATTAAATGTTTTCTTGCTAATTATTTTTACGTCTCTCCTGAAAAATTTTGATTTTGTGACATATGCTCTTTCTGCAACTTCAGATTCACTTAGCATTTGCCACTGTCAAACGGAGAATCACTCGTGACGAAAGAAAAGTTTTGGAAATGAAAAAATTACGTTGAAACCTAGGAAAGAGTGTATTTTCCCGCGATAAATCACTAGAACGAGTAAATGTTGGTGAAAAGAATTTTGCGACAACTTGTTTCAACGTCTCACGTGGACAAATGCATCTGGTTCGTGGTTATTGACAAAATCTAATTGGGGCAGATGTGTGACTCATTTGACTCTGTCGACCGTAACAATGTTACCGCAGTACCACAAGGCCATGATTTGCGGATAGGACCCCGAGAAGCCGAAAGTTAAAAAAAAAATAATCCAGTCTCTGACCATGAAGCTGAGAAACAGATGTTCACGTAAGCCATTGAAAGTAATTGTTACAGAATTATTGCAATAAAAAATCACAGGCTCATTAAATCACCATCCTTATTTATAGGTTATGATGAAATACCTATAACAATAATAGAGATAATAATAAATAGTGAACTGTGAACCCAAGGTCAAGGCATCACATCTCGAGAAGCAGATAGTGAAGGTGAGCCAAGTGTGGCTTTCCTTAAGGCCATGATCTTTCATTTACTTCAAACAATTGTAAATAACTCAAATATTTTTAATCAAATGCTTTGAAAAAATTGGGGACTGTGTACTGTCTACGATAAATAATTTTGCTAGAGTGTTTTTGAAAGTAATATACCGTTTGCAAGCAAAAATATTATTTTGCCAAATTTTAGGTTTAATTTGACTACAAAATACGTTATATTTCAGGGGCAGAAAATCTAAAAATCCGTTTGGTGTATTGCAATAGAAAAATTCGGTACAGACAATTATATATAAGTTTTTAAACTGCCGAAATGAATTTTTGATATATGTATTAATTTGAGTTAAATTCTTTTTTCGAAACCACTGCAAAACTAAATAGTGAGGCCTTAAAGATGTGAACAGATTCCATTTCAAGAAACGTTTTCTCCGCCAGTGTCTGGAAAACTACTGTGTTATAATGTTTCGTCTCATCGTTGTGCCGTTGTTTTGTGGTTCATATATTTTATCTGTCTGTCCTTTTGCCAAAGCAGGCCTCAAATCTGTGTTGTCAGACCTTGTGGTGTTGAAGTTTTTTCTTTCTTACATTCTAAAAGGCTCACTTTGTTTTATTTTACCCGATACAATTTATGGAATTTTATGTTGTGTGTGTGTTCTGTTGGCTAAGACATACTCCGCTTTTATGTTTCCATATTCTGTTTAGTTTCATTCGATAGACATCAAAATATCAATGGAGTATGTCAAAAAACTACAGCCAGAGTCATGTAATATAATTAGAGACACTGGAAAATCGCGAAAATGTTTAAGATAGTCTCCAATAAACTGTAGTATATTAACCGTGACACGTGTGAACAGTTTTGGGACAAATCACACGCTGCGTGTCCAAGCTGTACAGTTCTAACTGGGACTCTTGTAGAGAGAAAAAATGCAACAAATAAACGAAGGTCAATGTTGATTCAAAACATTCAGTGCTATATACATCACGTTGGAGCCTAGCAAACAGTCAACTATTCCCACGATTTTCCAGTGTCTCTAAATATAATATACTATGCTGTAAACTTGAACATGCTCCTAGATGCATGCATCCCGGAGTACCTTGTTTCCTCTTGGCTGCGCTAGCTCATCCTCTCATACAATTGACTGGCGCCTCGCAGCGCGCGGAATTTAAATTTGCGCTCTAATACTTGCTCCTGAAACTTTGTACCGTGTCATTTTCATACGATTAATCAATGCCAATAAATACGTGTTTTTGCTTCATCTACCACTCATTCAAATTACGAACACTACTTCCCGAATAACGTGTAGGCCTATACTCGGAAATCGTAATCTTTTGCAATCTTGAATTTTTCAAACTTAGCAGTAAACAACCCCTTTAAGCGCAGTGTTTTCTAGGCATGTGTATTTAAACGCAGTTTAGAGTCATTCATAATTTTTTTTTTAAAAATTGTAACTAACGTTTAATGTCAATTTTCCGTTAAGAACTACGATTACTGCCCGATTAGGATTAATCGGTTTTCGTTGGTGGTTGCTGTGTTTGAATGTCGTTGACGTGTTGACGTTTTGATCAGGAAAATGCATATTTAAAACGATATTTAAAAGTCTTTTGGCAATGAATTAAGTAAAATTGAGTCCGAGTAGGATATAACTTCATGTGTACGTATGTAAGAGTGATCAGTATTACTGTTGTGTTAGTGCAAAAAAAAAAACATATCTGATTGCTGAAATATTATTGTCATGTTTTGACAAATAGATAGATAGACAAAGATAACTTAGTAGGTTACTGTCGCTAACAATTTTTATTGCATGAGATAATTGAAATTGACTAAATGGAAAACTTCATGAAATCATTTTTAAGTTTTTATGCGTTTCCTTGTTCCCGAAACTGTCGTACATGAAAACTTTAATGTTATTCCTTTGATTTGTGTAAAACGTGTCATGTCTGCGACCGTAAATCACACAATTTGATTCTTCACACTGGTGAATACTGTTGTTATTATCGTATTTAGACTGAAGCTTTCAGTGCGGCATTCAGAATATGAATTTCAGCGATATAAGACGGAAAAAAGAATTCGTTGTGACAACTACAATATATTTTGTGGGTATTTACCTTCCAAAACTTATTTTTTTGGTCGCCGCAAAATTTTTCTTCCAGTGAGCTTTCAATAATATTAATATTTTAAGCCTAAACGGTATGGAATTACGTAAAACGACCTCACAGAATTGATTAAAATACTATTTAATCGTAAACTGTTATTTTTTCAAGACAAGAAACGTTTCGTCTAAGTTAATTATTAAAATTAAGTTAAATCGTTTGTTAACTAGCGAAAACCATTTTTTTCGTCTTAATACTATGACCTTATAAATAGAAAATTATACCATGGCATTTTTTTTTTAAGTTGTGTGTTACTTTTAGACATAAATACTAGTGCTCCTTAAAGCAATATATACTGGAGATTATGGTCTTCATAACTGCGTTAGCGATAGTAGCTACAATTTTGTCGCTTGTGCACTTAATCCTGCTCACGTGGCTTTCGTGCAGAGGTACGTCGATAACTTGTGTTTACTTCGACTGTGCGGCGATTTGTCAGTCGCCATGGGAACGTCTGACGATCACTTGTCACATCCGGTTACGCCTTTTATCGACCTCGTTATATGTTCACTTCGCCTTCCACGTCCTGCTTCTGTAAACCTTGGCAGTCGTAGCCACACGATATTCTACTGTTCGCTCTTGACATTGTGTGCTGGTTTCTTTATAAAGCTAATATATAGCCTGGAATTGGGAAAACGACGTCACAAATGTCTGGCCTACATTGTCTCCGGAGTTTGGAGTTGTTTGTTTATATTTTCTCGGCGTAAAGATGAAATTGTCTTGTCTACACTAATGTTGTACTGTCCGTCTGACCAGTCTTTACCTCTGAGAAGTGGGTGAGCTGCTATATGGGGACAACGACTTGCCTGGAGGGCAGGGGAGAGAAGCGCGGGGGTAACGGACAGGCACGTAGTACAATCGGTGTACAAGCACAATAGACTGTGGGAAGCTTAATGAACATTCCAAATGTTCTGCTGGTCCAGACCAGGGCTTAGCACAAGTATTGCTGTGGGAAGGGGAAGGAGCCGCTAATACCAGAGGAGAGAGAGTATAACGCATGGATACTAAATAAATGTAATAAAGAAAAAAGGCTGGCGTATCATTGAGTAAAGTATTAAAATATTGCATCTTTACGTACTTCACAATGAAATATCTGCTCAACTTTAGTCCTGTTATGTTACAACGCCACAGATAATGAAACTTTCACTTAAAATGTGGAATCAATCAATCGCAGCAATCGTTGCACACACGCATGCGCTCGCACAACACTCCAATACAGTGCGTAGGTGGCAGTGTGTGGTTGTGCAGACTATACATAGGGCCGGGTAGTTTTCGCGAAAATATTTTTACCCCACTTTGTTTCAGTGTCTTACGTGCACACCTGCAGCTCAACTTCATGATTATTGGCAAAGTGTTTTGTTATTCATTCGACTGTGCCAATCAGTACATGGATAACTGTGACACAACACGTCTGTGATTTGCAGGTTTAACCTCCAGACGTTGTTTGTTAAGGCATCCAATTACTGACCACAAAGCAGAGATACAGGCGCGCACGTAAGGCACTGAATCAAAGTGGTACAAAAATCTTCTCGCGAAAACTACCGGGCCCTAACCACACACTGCTACCTGCCGGACACGATTGCGTCATGCCGACACTGTAGTTCCTCTACCTGCAGCCGGCGGTAGCTTCCTGAATATATATTTATGAATGTGGTGTCACGAAATTCTCAATTCCAAACCCTAAAAGTATGAAGCCAATACTTACTTTTAATAAAAACAGCAGTGTTTTGTCATAAAGCTGCATGACAAATATTGTTTATATTTATTTCTGAAACATAGACGCAGTTATGCTATGTGAAATTTGTAGCATACTCTGCATAGCACGTATATACTCTTGTACCAAAATTATCCAACACAGTTGTGTTGGCAAATATCTTGGCACTAAACGTAATAATTCCAAATATCCGTAGCTAATTTTCCTTAAGTCAAGCGACCTATCTTACACACACAATTTCGTATGCAGTTACATGTAGGACACTCCCGTTACCCATTATTTACTTTAAAGGTTTACTGTACAGAGAACACGCTAGAAGAATTAATTATTGCTGTCGACGAGCGTGGTGACGTGGTGAAACCGACTTCTGTTGCGCGTCTGCTCCCGAAGCAAAGAGTTTCTGTGTTGAAGTCCCGGAGTGTTGGTTTAGTGCTGGTCATATTGGGCATGCTTCATGAAATCTGGCTCAGGGTACACTGTTGTATTGTCCCCAATGAAATGAAAGGGTGTGTTTGTAATAAGAAACACTGTCACCATGTCCATCATGATCCTCTTACCACTGTCAGTGCGACTGAGTGTGGCGAGCTTCTTACTCACCAGGTCTGACGGACACTGAGGGCCGTATCTATAAACGACTTTCGGTTGTTATCCGATCACCGAATGTCTGTTCCGGCCGAAACACACACTATAAACCTCTTTTCTTGAATGGTTGACTCCCTGGATATAAAGAGTCCTCCATTTTCAAGTGAATGTGGTCAGACAGAAAGACTGTTCAGTTGTTTTCATTGTGTATTTTACTCTGTAATAACCTGTCAAATGATACTTGTTACATTAGAAAATGCAACATTTTTAAAATGTATTCTTGATTGGAACGAATTTAGAAATTACGTATTTGAAAGCTACTATGCCAGATCCATTTAAAGTGTATGCAATATTACATGGAGGGTTTGCTACAAGGTGGAACTTTTCACAAACCGAAATGTTTACTGCACGTGTATATGTTTTCAAATTTTGTACCTTTGTTTCGAAAATAAGGGACAATTTTGCATAGAAATAACAACAGCATTGTGCGAACATGACGGTAAACACATACTAGCGAAAAACATTTTCTGTATGTACACATTTTATGTGACGTGTTTATGCTCTTAATATATTCGTTAGTTTCTTGCGATAATTACGTCAGCTGTAAAAATAAATGATTACATTTAAAAATGTTCTCGTACCTTCACCAAGTGACTCGTGTGACAGGTTATTCCATAGTTTTTTTATTTTTTTTATTTTCCATTTTATGTATTTCTTTATTGAATAATACAAAAGTTAGTTTTATGCATTTGTAAAATCTGTACTGTCCTCCATGCAAACACAATGTTATGCTCACTTTAAAAAAATCCTTCACAAATACTACTTTAAACGTATTTAATCGTCACAAAAATATTACTTTTACGTACCTAACCTAAATCCAAAGACAATAACATCATCTCAGATATGAACAACAAACGTGAAACGTCAGAAAAAGCGATCGAAAATTACAGGGTGCGTTCTTATATTCATTCTGCGTACTATCCAATGGAAGAAAAGTGGTGCTATTTTGCCATATTTACACTTAAAGAGGATGTGGAAGCACTTTCAGCTGGCACGCTCCCGAAAGTAGTTTATAGGATGCGAGTAGTTGGCAAGCTGCCAGGTGAATGTCTGCTAACAGCGCTTTCGAAAACCGTTTATAGATACGGCCCTTAGTCCATTGAACCCTGGTAGGCTGATACCAAGAAGTATTCCACTCAAGTGGCATGGAGGGTGTCTGTTAGGGAGAACTTGCATATCTAATCTACGACAAGTCTTGTGATACTAGTTGAACAGCAGTAATTTATTCTGGTTTTACAAGTCTGTTAAAAAAGCAATTATCACTAGTGATCGGTAAAAGTAGTATTACTGACAAGTGTTTATTTGCTGTAAAGTAACATGCTACATAAAAGTAGCAGAACTTGTAATGAAAAGTACTAGTACTGGCAAAAGAGACAAGTCACCGAAGCTGGATCAAAAGCAGTGACAAGATGGCTGTAACAAACGTTTTTACCTTCATACGATACATACGTATTGTTTCGGTTGCTTCGTTCTTGTTAATAACGGTAATGACTAACATCTCTATAATATTAAACTGCTGAGAAGAAATGTTCACATCTAACTTCAGCGTGTTGTAATCTATTCAACGACAATTTTCTCTCGAGACCAAGGATTAAGAAATAAATTTTAGCTTTGTAGTTCAAAGTATTCGACTTGCAGTTTTATTGTTAGTATTTTGTTTCTGAAATCTCAGTTGGCTAACAAAACTTTATGTATTTCTTGTCATTAAGTTATACACTTTCTCTTTCAATTGAGGAAACAATGATATTCTCAATAAACAATGCAATCAAAGCTTGTGTGTGTGTGTAATTAGAACGTTAGGTATCACCCATGTCGCATTTTGGTTTACAATGCATCACGATCGTGGGACAGAAAAGCAAGTGGCTAACACTCTATTACGAATGTAACATACGTAGGACTCCGAGGTTTTGGAAAATACCCTTAGAAAAATTGGTTTAGAATAACGTTTTCGCTGAAAGTTTTCAGTATAGTACAGTTCATATTTCTCTCTGAATTTTATATACATTCAATTGGTACATTTTTAAGTACGGCAGTCCGCAAAGGTCGTTTTTACCTATAACTTGAATGCTTAGAAACGATGTTTTAATGAGCACCGTGTCTTAAAATGAAATTCCGTCGACTTTCGAAGTGGGTTTCCTTTCCGTACATTGGCATAATTGGCGAATGTGGAGTAGTTAAGTTAAAAAAAAAAGTATTTTCCAACACATTTCAACGCATTTGAATAGCGTAGTAGGTGGTGCCCTTGAGTTCTAAATACGATTTTAGATGTAAAATTTCACGTAAACTGAAACAATCTTTGGGATTGGATCTGAGCCAAAGTGGTTTGTGTAGAACATGTGATGGAACCCGACCAATGGGCATGCATTCCCGACAACAGGCCCTATATCTCAGAGGAAGGGGCGAAATTGTGGCTTCGTTCGTAAGCGAGGGAAAGAAGCGTACTAAAGTTCGCCCGCGGGCCTTTCTATTTTTGTCGGCCCGCGTATTGTCGATATCTAGTGGCGTCCTGGTATAAGGATCAGAAGACCGTGGATGATAGCCACGGAGATGCACGGGGTGAAATGGAGCAATATGAGGAGTGGAGAGCCCTCGAACGATGCACAACGTTCGATACTTTAGTGAGTTGGGCGTAGCGAACCCTCCAGGGCCATAAAAAAACATCTGCCCGAATACAGACGCATGAGAGGAACTCAGCCGTGAGACATGCCAGCGCCTGAGCCTGCCAACTTTCCCCACTGTCGCGCCTCGAGTACATGCGCGTACAGAAGCGAAATGGCAAGGCATTGTCGACGTAATCGCTTGTTACAAGAGGTATTGGGAATCTTACTGGGTGCCTCCACTAGTGTTGCAAATCATACAGCTGGGTTTCGTCCTGAGATTTCACCATAAAATTAATGATTGAGTATTGGACACAATTTTCAAGAAAACATTTTTGCGACAATTTGTTTTAACACTAGAACTCCCAACATGTGTTAACCCCCTTTAACTCCCAAGAACGGTCATTTTGACCGCACTATACAAAATTGGTTTTAAATGTATATTTTTCATAGTATTTATTGTTTAAAGTTACACATAAATATTTTAGCATGAATTCGTCGTAATTAATATTACACTGAAGATTTTAATGACTCTTAAACATTTTAATAACATTGTTTTTTCGTCTGAATACAAATCAAAATATTATGTGCGTCACCTTACAGCTAACACATATTTTTAATAGATATACATTACTAATATTCCTGAATTTAAATAACAATTGTTTGTTGTATTAATTTCAGTCAACACACATACTCTTATCTACAAAGATTTTGTAAAATGCAAAACTCTTACATTTTGAGAGAAATGTTTTTCATATTATATGTTTGCTTTTCCCTTGCAAACCAAACAGACCGATTTTTTTTTGCAATTTTGCCTGTGCATTTACCACGAACGTATTTCATGTAGACTGTACAAACTTCAGTAACTTTGTTTCCGTTACATTTCAAAATCTGGCACTGATGGCATTTACTGCTTTTGGATGGAACCGTATCTTGATTGTTGCCCTCCGTTGCCTTTGCTTCTTGACGATTTCTCAGGTACTTCTAGCTTTATGATGAAAACTCTGCAGCTGAAACTAGAGCCTGTAATTTCTTTGAACGAAAGTCAGGAATGTATGCCAGCCAAGTCAAGAATGTTGTCGAATAATTGGAGTGGCCAGCATCGGGATGCTGCTTTTGTTGAATTTGAACTACTTATAAAAAATTGAGTAGAGTTGTAGTAAATTATTATTGTTTCTGGAAATTGTTTCTTCTGCCCACCTATAGTGACCGATATATAATACTAAGGACAAGTACGTTTTAATTTACCTTAACCCTGGTAAACTGTAAGTATATAGTCATTATGCTTCAATATGAATAACTCCTGCAATGCAAGGCGTGCATTCTTGACTTCAGTTGGAATGTCTCTTCTAGCTCTGTTCACTGTATTCACAACAGTTGTACCCCTAGCCATAAAATTACCTGCTAAACTTACAGAAGTGAAGAAGTTGTCCATTGTGGTATTCTGCCCAGTGTTGAGATATAGTTCTTCCAGTCGAAGAACAATGTTCTCTGAAAGGGGATGGTTAGTATGTAGTTTCTCATCTTTTCCCAAACATGGAAATCCATTCAAGATGAACTTTCTTTCAACGTCAATAGCCAACCAAAATTTTATACAAAATTTATCAGGCTTGCTGGACATGTAATGACAGACTGAAACTGCGTTTGGCTTTCGTTGGAAAAAACTGTTCTTCAACAGTAGTATCAGCACCTGGCCTGAAGTTGGATTTGCAGTTGCTGATAAATCAATTCCATATCTCAGAAGCAAGAGCAGACGTTCCGGCCTTTAAAGCGAATGAACCTGAATGTCTCCTGAAATATGTTTCAGGACATTGTGTCACAATAAAAGCGAATACTCCATTTGGCTGGACACTATCGAGTGGAAGTTCTTTTGCTCCACACACACACACACAACACCACGGAGCTACAAGACACCCTTGAAATCCTCCAACTCTTCTAAACTCAAACACCGTGCTTCATCTTGCAGCTTATTCCGAACTTCTATTTCAGTGTATTTTCGTATGTGTTCTGGCATTGGTTCATCAATAAAGAGTCTAAAAGTGCTTCTCCACTTCAATACTGTATTTTGCACTAGGAGAAGGTCGTGGCCTTACACATAATGTTTTGCAGACCTACCCTGCCCATGCACTCCGGTTATGTGCACTCACAATAGTCCACTGCATTCCATTTGCACTGCATGGTGGGTACTAACTATTGGTCTAGTTTGCCAATACGAGTATCCTCCAGTTACAGCTGCTGCACCTGCACCAACTTAAATATGCCCAGACAAAATATATTCTGCAGAAGAAATTTATGCTTACACGTGTATATAAATACATAACAGTGAGAACTGTTCATATTTCTTACAAATAGATTGAGAACAAAGAAGTGAATAATTTTTCTCTTGGAGAATTATTTCTTGACAAAAATATCTGTACTAAAATCCTTCTCCTCCTTTTTTTTTTTTAACACTAATGACAATAGTTTACACGTCCAATGCTCTCTTATAAATTGTCCCATAAAACCAAAACATTGCGGATTTCTTACTTGATATTTCTTTGCAGCTTTACTGCACTGAAATACTTTTGGATGTGTATGCAGCTTATTTGATTAGTCTATACCACGGCCGTAGAAGAACAGGTCTGGACACTCGCTTGGAAACTTCACCCCCTTGTTGTTTAGCTGCAGTTCGCCAAGTTACCGAGAGTGTTTTGCATCTTTGGCACTGCAATCAGGGCGATCGGGCTCTCAAACTCCGCTCACTTCCCTCCACTTTACTCAGTGTTTACATTATAAAGATAAACAATTTATCAAAACGTATTTTCTATCAATTTATGAAATACTTCCTTCGCTCAAATTCCTAAAGCATGGCTCCCGCAATCTTAATTTACTTTATAATGTAAACACTGGAAAAAAGGTGGGCGGAGTTTGAGCCCGACTGCCCTGATTGCAGCGCCAAAGACGCACAACATTCGGTAACTTGGTGAACTGCAGTCAAACAACAAGGGGGTCAAGCAAAATACAATGGTAGACAGGCGAGTGTCCAGACCTGTACTTCTACGACCGTGGTCTATACGTAAATAGTATACAAAGAGACATGATTGCGTACGAAAAAATTTTTTTCTGAGACGCTTTTGTTGCTATTGATTATTATACGTACCTATTTACTTACTAGAAAATTTTCCAGGTACATTAGCCTCAACTGCTGAAGATTCCTCATTTACAAAGTCTTCTAGTTTATCAATGCCTTCACGTTCAGTAGAATCACCATTTTGTGGAACATAATCGTCGTCACTTTCAAACATTTCACACCCTTCAGAGTAATTATTAGAAAGTTCTTAGAAATACTGCAAGGCTTCTTCCAGTGTAAAGTTACGTCCCGCCATAATAATACTGCAGAATCACCATGCAATTTACACTGTTTTACTACACCATTGCAAAGGTAGGCCTATTGTAGTGGTTTGGCTCCTTAGTGATGACATACATTACCGTGCTGAGTAAACACAATCGCTAATGTTCGGAGCATCCGACATTGTCAGTACAGTGCTACAATACCAAAAGCATAAAAATCATTAAAAGTAAATTATCCGCAGTGCTATAAAGCCAAGTATTTTAATTACAAGGCATGAACCTCCAAGTCTATAAAGTCACACACGTATATTTGCATGCTCATGTAAGAACACAATTTATTGCAAGATGTCAAAACACATTTTTTTCTTATTTTTCTACAGTACGCCTATTTTATATAATATACACACACAAGTCGCTAATGTCTAGTACAAATAATACTTATGAACATAGTACACGCCTGAGTGTGCTGTGCGAAATGTACAGCAATTTACATCATCGTAAACTAACCATATTAGCAAAAGGTCAAAATGACCGCTGTGGTAGTTCCAGGTATAATGATAAATATATCCGTTAAAAATAAAGTTATCATTGTAAAATTACTAGGTTGAGTGCAAAATGAATAATTAGGAAAAGTCATAAAATCACAACACTAAGATATACAATTTATAGAATTTACAACAACAAAAAAAGTCGAAAAGGTCAAAATGACCGCCTTGGGAGTTCTAGTGTTTTAATGCATTATTTGTATATCTATAGCTGTACTTATGGTCAGTGATCGGATGTCCTTAACTTCATATTCCTTACGTTATACACAAAAATCAGAGACGATATGTGTCTTGGTAAGTTATTTGGGGTTGGCCCAGTCAAGTGCAGCCTTACGTCTACAAACATCGGAGCTAATAAGCTGCCTAAATTAATTTACGCACGTGACATCTTGCTTGCGTAGAAATATTTTCCCGTAAATCGTGTTTACCTACATATAAAATCATAAATCTACTAAAAAGTCACGTATTAAGTCATGCAGCAGCAATAATTAGAGACAGGAAAAGTTCACGGGTTCACTGACCTGTATGCTAGCCTGCCAGAATATTTGTGAACTGAAGCAGACAACATATGCGTATTAGTAGAAATTATGGTATATCGCGAACATGTTGTGTGCCAACATATAAACTTGAAAACACTGTACTTTATTGAAGCAAATATGATTGGGCGATGCACGTCTCACATAGCTGACTAGACCAATAACAGGCATAGAATATTACAATAGTGGGATTATTATCGGCTCAGTGAAATAGGACAACAGCTCTTCGTTCATGTGAAAGCCAGTTGTCTTCTGGTAAGCTGAACGTGCGTTGAAACCCTGCAAACAGTCAAGTTTTCCCGCAACAAACCATCATCCCTTAGCTGCTTGCTGTTAATGATATATGTGTGCATTAGCTATATTTCCATTATTGGCTCAGAGACTTCCAGGAGGTGCCAAGTAAGTCAAAGACCGACTGTGAAAGTGATACAAACTTACAGTTTGTGCCAAAGTGAAAATGCGAATTTTTGAGGTTTCTAGCAATAATAGTTTTAATAAATACGTCGTCACCATACAGGATGTTCCTGAACTACACGTATAAATGAGGTGATTCCCTATCTAAAATGGGATAGAAAATATTTTTCTAGCGACGTGGTGCAGTAATTCTAAGGGAGATTTCACTCTTAAATCCAACGAGCCGATCTCAGCTCGATTCCTGGTGAGGTTGGTCCCCGGATATTCACATATGGGAATCGCGCCAGACGATGTCGTTGTCGTTGGTCGGTGGGTTTTCTCGGGGTCTCCTGTTTGCCCCACCCCTTCTTTCCGGTGCTCCGCCATACCTCTTGGGATTCTACCGGCAAATCACAGGCATGTGGTGTTGCAGGAACGTTACTGTAATTGGCTCAGTCAAATGATAGCCTTAGACACGCTGCCAATAACCATGAAACAGAACTGCAGATGTGCACGTAAGGCACCAAAACAATTTTGGGCAAAATTATTTTCGCGAAAAACAGGGGACCCTAGCAATGATCTAACGTAATACACGTGGAATACGGACAATTTTGCGGTCGCAAAGCAGAGAATTAGCCACTCGTGCGGGCGAGTTTTCGAGTGCGAAAAAGCAAACCACTGGCCACTATTACCAGCTTTGCAAGCTGTGAACAGGACATCATAAGGCTTCGAACAGCAAGGCCAACGGTAATACGAATCTCCGAAAACAAATTTCTCGCGGTTAGTCAAAATTAAAGACTGTCGACGCCAGGAAAACATCCTAATAGACATAAGCTGCTGACTGTGACTTTAATCATTGTGCTATTCGACGACGCAAATATTACTACAACACTCGCGGAGAAATATCCACTATTAAAAATTACTTTCATCGTTTGCTGAGAATGGCCTATTTTCTGGAGGTAAGACACAGTTGTAGCAAGTAATAAACTCGTAGGGATTCAGGTATAAGAAGTATAGAACAAAACAAAATTGCTAATGAAAAAAACAGACGCCATTGATTTGCGGTGTAAGTTTCTCTGGTAAACAACAAATGTTGACATTGAAAAAGTGATATTTGTCGATGAAATGTGGGTGAACAGTAATCATGGTGTCTCGCAGATATGGACCGACGAATCTTCATCCGCAGTGCAGCGAAAACCGACTGACAAGGGCAGTCGTACACAGTGTGCCATGCGGGTTCCGTTGATGGATTTGTTGATGGCACATTGTGGGCTTTCTAGTCGAAGAAGACAGGGTATTACCACGAAGAGCTGGATTCTGATGGGTTTTTTTGGGGTTTGAAGGCAAACTGTTGCCAAGCATACTGGCTTCTTATATTATTGTTATCGGTAATGCATCATATTATTCCGTGCTGGTTGATAAAGCTCCATCTACATGCAACAAGAAGACGACATCATACAGTAGCTCCATTGCCACAATATTAAATGTGAGAGATTTTAAGAAAGCTGATTTACTACAATAGTGAAAGTTTACGAATCACAAGTTACTTTTTTCCAAATAGATGCATTTGCTTGCATTTCAGGGCATATCCTTGTCATGCAGTCACCTTACCACCCCGTATACAACACCATTGAACTTATTTGGGCTAAAATTCAATGGAAAGTAATACCGTAGAACCTCAATTTCCTAGGCAAAGACACTGAAGCTGCTATACGGAGAAATTCACGAAATTAATCCGGTTAAGTGGCGAAAAGCAGTTGAACATACCAAAAGGACTATTCTTCACGACTGGGAGCAAGAAGAAGTGAGAGAAATCGCAGTTGAGGCGATTGTTGTACGCCTGGGAACCCAGACAACAATAGCGACAGTAAGCAGTGACGTCAGTTCTGATGACGAATCGCCCATAGGTAGTACCAGTTTGCACTACAGCGATCATATTGTGTCCCTCACTGTATCAATGAAAGTTCACCGTGAGTATCTACTAAAACATTTGCTATCATAACAATGCACGAAATTAAATTTAATTGTTTTTATTTATTTTCTACGCATAATATAAATTGTTGTACATCATGCCATGAATTTTCGTAACATTTAAAGGAACAGGTTTTCTCTATGAACTAAGCGATATTGTTATTGAATAACGAAATGCAGCCTGGAAGCAATGAATGATTCATGTTTTACACTTTGTCTTGGGTCTCACTACTTCAGTTTGCGGCAACGCCGCCTGTTTTGTACAGTAGCTGGGAGGACGGTTTCACACTTGACTCGACCCCATTCACCTATAGTTTCCCTTCTCAGTGTTAAGTGGCCTGCGGTACGTGAAAATAGCAATTTGAAAATCGTTTTGTAACATTTTCATATTGATTTTGTAGCATTTTGTAGTATTTTGAAAAGAACTTTGTAGTATTATGTAGCGTATGTAATGAAAAAGTTAGAAAATATAGGAAAAGCTAATTTTATATCAAAAACATCATTCTTACTAAACTTATCAAACGTGCAAGATACAAGAAAATGGTGTTTATAAGAAACAAATAAAATGATTCACTGCTTAAATTTTCGCATTGAACTTTGTGAACAGGTTTCCAAGCTTTCTTCTTTCAGAACTGTTCTTTGTCTGAAAGTAAAAGGTTATAGTTGCTGAAAAACCTCTCAGCATCTACACTGTTTACAGGTAACCACACAATCCTTAACGCAGCTGTGCTCAATCGATTTTACGAATGTAGTAAATGGAACCGTCAGTATTCGAAAAATCGAGGGTCTAGTGTAAATAAAATTGAATATTAATTTAAGTAGAAGTCTTACAAATTATATTAAGCCCCAAACTTTGCTTAGCGCCGCTTACGTCGTCAGAAAGTACAAATAATGGCGGAAAAAGATGTGCACTAAAACACCATCACAGTCTTGGTTTCCACGCTGTCTGCTGTGGCGCGCTATCTTGGCGCAGTATCTAGCTTGGTTTGCCTGTGCGTGTGCGCGACAAACGTAAGCAAGTAAGCGAGACAGATGCGGCTTTGTGAACGCTTGTAATTGGAACTTAGAGAGGAAGACAGATAATGAAAAGATGAGTTTATGGAATCGCAAGAGGCGAAATGAGAGAAATTTTTGCTACACTTCCCGTTACACCGTTCACGAAGTTATTTTACGACCCGTTGTAACTGAATGCCGCCATGTTGTAAACAGTGAACATCGGAAAATTTGCACGGACGTATGTTAACATGGCGTGTTTATTTTTGTTTATGTAACCACAGTATAAACATGTAATTGCTACATAAATGCATGACTATGGAAATTTCTGCAATAATTTTCTTGAAATTAAATAGTGAATGCGTATTGTTATGAACCATGTAACCCTGGTTCTAACACAGCGATCAGTAACCAGGCCACCCGGCCAGGAATTCCAAAATATTAAACATAAGTTGCTGCAAACTTCAAGGCAGAACTCCCCACTACAACAGAGATACGAGTTGCCAGACAGGGCACGATAAAGGGGCGTGTCTCGCTACCTACGAGGTCTGTCTGCCCCATATCGTCGCCAGGACCACTTCACTACCAAGATGCACCACGACGTCCAGATCTACGCCGTGCCGATCGCCGTGGACGTTTCCTTACATCAGCCTCGGCATCATTAACAAGTTGAGACTGTCATCGTCTAACTAAATTGATTGGCTCATAAGTAATCATAGATGTATCTAACTATTCTTGCCTCCCTCCGTAAAGAACATCGTAAATGTAATGATATAGTTCTATATATTGTAAATTAAAGCCGTACCTGATATTTAGACTGCGAGTCTCACTCATATTAAAAGAATCCCTCATTTAAACAAGTGATAAAATACTGTACGTTTTATGTAAATAACTCCACCATCACTAAGCAAATAAAAAGGAGTATCATGTATAAAAACCTAACAGTATGGTACATCTCAATTATGCACAAGTTTTCGAAGTCTATCAAAAGTTAGGGATTTTTCTTAAATAAGTAGTAATTTCGCAGATTTTCACAAACTCAAAAGGTTGCATATATTTTGCATTTATCGCAATTTGCGATTTTCACGTACCTTTATATAGGGCTTACAGGGCGGAGCCAAGTCCTTTCCTACACCGACCGTACTCTTTTTAGTAGGCAGTATCTTTAGTAACATGATAAATTTTCTCAGGAAATCAAGTGAAGATAGAGGCAAGTCGACCACATACACTACTGCAAGAATACTAATATTAAGGTCTATGTTTCTACTCACCATCATTATATTTGGCCATACCAGTTGTGATGCCCTTACGGAGCTGTGTAATGATTAGAGATGACAGAGACACTGTAAACTGGCTAAATTATTGAAAGTCAACATAGTGTCCATTATACTGGAGTATTTTTACCCCACTATTATCGAATGGTGCAAATTGTGACACGCGAGTACAATTTTGTGACAAATCACACACGTTCGGTGTTAAAGTTATGCAGTTCTAACTGGGCATGTTGAAGGGGTGTGCTAGGTAACATTATAGTATTTTCAGTTTTTGAGCCATAACATTTACTCAAATTGTATTGTAAACATTTTCTCTTCGATAAAGCATAGGTTATATTCTTAGTAAAATGCTTGACATACTTAAACATTGAATCTTTCATTAATTTTTCATGCAGAATCGTTGCCAGATAATTCTTGAAAGTTATCTGACAATTATTTAGCAACGATTTTGTAAGAAAAATTAATGAAATATTTCATTATTGTTTAGGTCAAGCAATTTATCAAGAATATACCCTAAGCTTTGTCAAATATAACATTTTGATAATACTATTTGAACAAATGTTATGGCTTAAAAACTGAACATACAGTAAAATTGTCTAACACTCCCCATTTACATTGTGTACGATCACTCTAATTTTAACAGCGAAGGGGCCGCGGTGGCCTAATGGTCAGAATGTTCGCCCCCCACAAAGGTGATCCAAGTTCGGATCCCGGAGGTTCGCATTTAGGAATCGTGCCGGACGATGCCGTTGGGTGGTGGATTTTCTCTGGGATCTCCCGTTTCCCCCGCTCCCTTTCATTCAGGCACTGTTCCGTACTCACCTCATGTCACCCCTCACCAGCACTAAGAACGTCGGTTTTGAGTGCTGCCAAATATCTCTCACTCACTCACTCACTTCAATAGCGTCACGGTTGCATGATTCTTACAAGAAACTTGCAAACATTAGTAAGATAATGGAACTACTAAAGAGCAAATGTTTCCATTGCCGACACAGAAATCTTCATGAAAGTGAATGGTCAACTTCCGTATGTGTCACCAGTGTAATGTAAATTCTGCCACACGTTGGGAAAAATAGTCAATTTTTATAGAAAAATTGGTGAAGGAAATTACTGAGACTATTTGCGTTGGTCATGGTAAAGAGTCAACTATTCTTGAGCTAGTAGCGAGAACGTGGTTTTTCACAAATGCTGGGCTATGCACCAAAACTTCACTTCATAAATGAACGCCATGATAAAGTTAACCCCTTAGGGAAACCCACACAACTAGCGGCATAATGACTGCGTATCCAAAGTTATAATATTGAACTTACTAACAGATAGGAAAATTAACTAAATCCGGGATAAAATAACGCAGTAATCTCACCGTGCGGAATCAACCGACTACGGTTCGACGTTAAAGCATTTTGCAAATTTACTACACCAAAGTATAGAAATGGCAAAGAACAATACACTGTAAAATAGTTTTTCATACATCAAAGGAAGAGTTTCTGTTAGTTATTAGGAAGTTGCCTGCCCTGACATTACAAGACTTGAAACAAAACTCAACATTTGCTTTAAGTTGAATTATGAAACTTGTCACATACTGTATACGGGTGAAAAACTGTTATTACTCCTTAGGAAATTTTTACAGTGCAAGTGTTCATTTGGCAGTAATAATTAGTCATTAGTTTATCCCGAGTAAAGAAAATTACTAATACTCTTGATACGTTCAGAACTAACCACAGTAAAGTTTTCAAGCGTATAGTAAGTCACGATTGCAACTTCTCAATGACCTTATCGCAAAACCCGCGACCTTAAACAGCTGTCACAAGTCGAAACTCGTCAATTTGTGGAAAATAATATAAACAACGATACGCGGGCTTTACATTATGTAAAAAGCCAGTTATCATAATCAGTGACATACAAATTGACACAAAGAAAGAAACTAAAAATAATCGATCATGGTCTTTGCCAATGACATAACACAGCATTTGCCTGGAACGCTTTACGGAAACCACGTAATGCGGAAATCAGTCCGGCTTAAGACCGGGAGTTGAAGTCGAATATTCCCGAATGTCAGTGGAACGTGTTACCGTTACATCATCTCCTACAGTTTTAAACACTACGCCAAAATAAAACAAAATAATTTGGAACAGAAATGTGAAGGAACGAACATAAAATCAGTACTATATGACATTTTAAAAAAATGCTGCTGTCGTAGAATTACGCAATACAATTAACAAATGTACAGAATATATGCTCATAATTAAAATCCCTACCTTATATAAAACATGAATAGTTTGCACGTGTTTAGACATAACCTGGAAAATAATTGAGGGAAAATACTTTTTTAAAACAATGGGTGTCTATTCAAATTATTTAATCGAATAATTTTTTAGTTTTAAAATATACCAAATAACATATTATGAGACTGTCTCGTAGATTCACTATAATTATTTTCACAATGCAGCCTAATTTTTCCCATAGCGGCATATTTAATAATTTTGGCGAACGGTCAAAATAAATAAATTTAAATTGATAATTATGTAACATTACACAGTTGTACTACTTTGGCAAATATTAGACTGCATAATAAAATGAAATTTTCAACGCATTTACGTGACGGTTGTGCGAGATCTGCACCCTTTAAGAATTAAATATTAATAGTAAAAATCATAGAAAATACGTAAATTTAAACACTTGGTGTTAACTTCAGTCGTATTCTGAACAAAAACGAGGTGACAGGGGCAGACTGCCATTTGTTTTGCAGTTGGCAGCAGTGACTAATTCTTGTTTCAGATGCCAGCTGGCATGAACGACCATCTCTTCAATGTGGTCCGCTCTCCTTCATCGCAATCTACTTTCAATAGCCCTTATAGCCGGGTGTAGTAAAAATATTAAAGCTTCGACCAACCGCTAGCTTCACTTTTGGATACGTTCGAAGGTACGTTATGCTGTAATCACAATGGTGGTACTCACGCGGCGTGACTATAAAAATGTGTCATTATTGCCAACACTTGCTTGCCTGTCGTGTGAAAATACCATATCATAAATAATATTAACAAATAATTAAATGAATCTAACCTCTTGTATGACAGCCATTCATGTTTACATTATTTTATTATTTTTCCGTTTATGAAAATACAATTTCACTTCCTCCTAGCATCGCAATGTGTTAAAATAAAGTCATAAATACACGTTTCCTTTAAAAGGTTCCGATTTGATTTATAACGAACACATATGTCTCGTTAAATGAACACAATCTACTACCAACTGACCAGCTCACGGTCGTAGAAGAACAGGTCTGGACACTCGCCTGGAAACTTGACCCCCTTGTTGTTTGGCTGCAGTTCACCAAGTTACCGAGAATATTGTGTTTTATTGGCGCTGCAGTCAGGGCGGCCGGACTCAAACTCCGTCCACTTCCTTTCCACTAAGATAAACAATTTATCAAAACGTATTTTTATCAATATATGAAATACTTCCTTCGCTCACAAATTTAAGAAAAGGCTCCAGCAATCTTTATTTACTTTATAAATTTAACAATGGGAAAAAGTAGGCGGAGATTGAGTCGGACCGCCTGGATTACAGCGTCAAAAAGTACATTCTCGGTAACTTGACGAACTGCAGCCAAACAACAAGAGGGTCAAGCAAAATACATTGGTAGATCGGTGAGTGTCCAGACCTGTTCTTCTACGATCGTGGACCAGCTTCAACAACATTTGTACACAATACTAAAATACGTTTTTCATCTTTGTCGCTATCCCTGGTGGAAGCAAACATTATTTTAGTATTTAGCAAACAAGACGGGCGTTGCTGTTAGCCAGCAAGCTTTCTCTGCGCACTGCCGTCTTCCCTGGCCTCCTTCGTTGTTTCTCATATGACAGTTACCAACATTCAACAACCTATCTGTAAATGTTGAAGAAACCCTTACAACTTAAGTTCAGTACAGTAGGTCTCTAGAAAATTGTACACATTAGGTTACCCTCGAGAAATCCATTAGCTGCATCGACACTTGTCACTAGAGCGCGATGGTACTCTTAAGTTCGAGGAAACCACAATGGACACGGCTACGGTACTGATTTGCCTATGGCCCGTTTAAACATATACTTTTTTAGTTAGTCCTAGCATGACCTCTATCGTCGTTCGAGAAAAACCATGACTTTTACGCAGCCTTAAAATTTTCCTCGATCACAAAATAAATTAATTAAACATTTAAATTTTGTTGTAAATATAATTTCTTTCCTTAATATTCCTCAATCTCACACTGTATGGTGCGAGGCGGTTGACGTGTTTTCTACTCCAACGCAGTCTTCTTCCGGTTTACATAATTATGGCCAATTAATTGTGACAAGGCGTACCAGCAGAAAAAAACAAAAGTCTACATTTGAGTATATAATAAAATACAACTACTGTTTTTTTAAACACTGCAGTGGTTATTCTGACGTCTAGTCGTACTTTACAAATATTAGACACGCCAAAGTCGTCTGACGTCAAATTACATACACATAATTTGTTTGGAAACATAACAGAAGGGTGCAGCATATAGACAGCTGGGCATACCTGGCAATAAAACATTAACATATGTCTACGAATATTCGTAAACATTATACATAACATAATTTTTAGGACACGCGTGGCAATGCTGTAATGTTATGGCAAGGAATGTTCAAGCTCTTTGGAACCAGAATAAGTGATGTGAGAATTGGTGATGTATGTGTATATATATATATATATATATATATATATATATATATATATATATATATATATATATATTTATATATATATATACTAACAGTCCCCCGCGGCTTTGCTCGCGAGTATTATTCGTAACTGATAATATTTACTTTAATTGAAAAACATCTTTGTACACAATATTGGTACTTCAGTCATCAAGTGTTAGAATGTCCAAGCGGTTAGTTGAACTAATTCTGCAGAAGGATAAGTAGCTATAGCTGTCCATGCGAAAAGCAGTCTTAAGTTTGTCCCTGCCACTAACAGCGACTTCGCCTGGGCCTTATTTATAAAACTGCCAATTTGACGTTCTATGGTAGTTACAGACATCTAAGGTAAGAGGTTAATCGAATGAGAAACATCTGTTTACCCTGTGCACAACCACTGGTGACGGTGCCCTCAATTATATATTGTCAAAATATTCACTCTAACTTTATTGACATTACAAAGTTTCAGAGAGTTAAGGTTTGCGGAAACGTATTTGGTGCCCCAAACCTGAGATTAGTGAGATGATATATCGTCGGTTTACTGCCAAAAGTGACAATGTCAAAATGAGATAAAATTATAAAAATGCTAGGAATATGTATATGTTGTTCACGAACAATTGCCCAAGTTTAAAGTCTATTCGTCGTTTCGTACTGTTGTGTCACAGTATAGTAACGTACCACATTTTTGTTAATATCTACAATTTATTACTGTTTTTAAACGAAATAGCATTTATGACTTAATCACTTTTGGCAGTATACCGACGATATGTCAGCTGATATTGTAGAGGAACCTAAGTGGAAAGCGAACT